>JAVKPL010001811.1:0-17712 GCA_032173675.1 Gastrolobium villosum
TTGCATCTACTTGGTTAGGTTGGTCTTACTGTACCACCAAGATTTTCTACTACTAATTTATTATCTATTTAATCACCATTAGATCAAATAGAAAGAATGTTAAAAGTTTTTATAAAAAGAGAAAATGTTGATGTAATAATGATTAGATAGATAGGTAGTGAGTTAATAATAGAAAATTTTGGTAATAGAATATTCCCTCTTAAATTTATAGTTAAATCTACACCATAGTATTGCATCGTTTTGAAACATAGTAGGAAAGAATCTTACTATTGAACAAGGTGAGCTAAGGGCTTATTTGGTGTGACATATAAGGCCTGATAGTATAAACTTATACTATAAGTTATGACATTTTCAGTTGTTTAGTGTCACCATCGAATAGTATAAGCTTATATAGCAGAATCTCTTAATACATCAAAAGGATGTATAACTTAATTCGTCCTAAGGGCATGTTTGGTGCATAGTACAGGATAAGGCCTGATAGTATAAGACCTGATTGTATAAGACCTGATTAATTTTTAATACTATCCAACGTTTGGTATGATATTGTATAAGATAATATCCTCCAATATTTTAAAAATTAATATATTAAAAAAAATTAATATATAAATATTGAAATAATATATTAATTCTTGGGAATTGTATTTGTAAGAAACATTAATACATCAATCCATTATCAGGCCTAATCCACCACTCCTAGGCCGGATTAAATTATACATTATTTTGATGTATAAAGGGGTCATGCTGTATAAGCTTATACTATATGATGGTCACTCCAAACAACTGAAAATGTCATAACGTATAGTATAAGTTTATACTATCAGGCCTTATACATTACACCAAACCAGTGGCGGAGCCAGCCAAAAAATTTAGATGCTGCCAAAAAATTTGACATATAAAATTATTAAAATATTTATTATAATTATATAAATATATCTGGAAAAATATTTATTACAATTTTTATTATAATTATACAAATTTAAAGTTCTCACATTTGGGAATTAGGTTTTTGACTATTGTTTGTGTGTGCAATAACCCAAAATAAAATAGTTCAACGGACCTTCATCTTTCATAATTATAGTCATGTTATTCATTTAGTTTCATGATTGTTACTTTTAAGGGTTAAGGGTTTGTCCTTTTAAAAGACATAAATTGTGTCCTTTTAGTTTTTAATACCATGTCTTACTGTAACAGCCCGTGAAGTGCAGGTATTGTTAACATTAATTATGATATTAAGCGCAGTTACAATCACAGCAGTTCATTTATAAAAATGAGAATAAACTTTTTCTGATTATTACGCGAACAGTAACAGTATAAAAAGCATAATAATAAAAAGCTGTGACCGCAACTGAAACACTAGCGGAAGACTTTCTTAACTATTTATACACTTTATTTTATTACCTACAAGATACTAAGGGGTTCCCATAAACCCACTTAGCCAATTCCTCACTTTTTACGTTTTTACCACTTAACATGATTTGCCAATATGTTTTTCTACGAACACAAAATAAAAATCCAAACTTAAACTCCAGGTTATCTTTTTTCCTTATTCACTTACCTTTCTATCAAGCTATCACACACTCAATTCCGAGCTCGTGAGCTCCGGTTATCGCCGTTTGAAGATGGACAAACAACATTGCCTACCAACTCCAAAACAGCCTAAAACCTACAATCTTCATGGAATAAACTGTACCTAACCGCCCAACCAATGGCTCTCAAACTTTTACACCACAAACTAGACACCTCAAACTTCGATTTGATATATCGTATGCTTAATTTGACCATGTAACGAAGCGGGAATTAATTTCTCAAAACTACCTCAAATCTGCCCACTAAAACAGGACAGAACAATGCAGTACGTGACAACAGCCCCCATGGGCTGCGCACACCACCAATGAACCTAGTCTTTTGACACAACGTAGGGGACATCACAAGCTTCAAAATGGCGTATGGCACGTCCCAATCGGACCACTATGGAGAGAGATACGCTCTTCCAAAGTTCACCCAAAAACTGCAAATTCTACAAAAAATTCGCCAGAGTTTCCTTTGTATTTCCTAAAATCCCCAAATTTGCATAAGCTGTTTAACACTACTAATATACCTGAAATCCAGCAAAATCCAATGGGTGGCACACACAAGGACCAACAACGCCTTGGGGCACTTACAACCCAATCCAATTTATACTTAAAACATAAACAGTTCACTTTAAATCCTTAACTCATTTCAATCACAAAAGTCCACTTACATGCAATTTCTCAACATAACATAAACCATAAATCTAATATCATTATGCCACTATACTTCTCAATTACATATCACATATTACAATTCATGCCTTTCACTTACATCTTTCAACATAAACTTAGAATGATAAATATGATACACTTAGGCAAAATATACATGATCTTCCTATGGGCCCCTTGCCCGCCACTCCTGTGCCACTGCAATCTCCTGAAATAAATGCCCCGAGACGGGGTGAGATATACGGATATATCTCAGTAACCAAGAGGTTCTGGAGAAAACTCCGCCCAATGGTTCACTTCGATGTATATCAATAGCATAAAAACAACACCATTGTTATAAAACGGGATAAAGCAAGGGATTTAGAGAAAGGGGGAAATATCAGAAACAACTACGACATGCGGGATGGTAGCTACCAATACCACGCCATGTCCTCGGCTATATGCCTATGGGTACTACCCCTGGCGTGTTCAGAGAACAACCCACCAAGGTACCCCTTCCAACCATATACACCCGAGACAAACCTAGTGTGCTCCTATCCGGATAACACACCACGACCCTGGGTCAACTGGAACTCCCTCTCGGAGACCTATCCAGTGGCAGTCCGGAAACACTTGCCCGAAGGCTAAAAATATCTACTGGCAAGAGATCTGGTACATAAGTACCCACTGTGATAATGCACATGCATGCTCATGCTGTTCTACACTACTCATACACACTTCCTACCATTGCCATCAACTAGCAAGGTGGAACACAAAAAGGGAACAAGCCCCAGTACCAAGAGGTTACCTTTCTTTTTCCTTTGACTGAGCTCCGCAGAACTCCACTTACAGCTTGATTCTCCGGGAACGTCTCTATCCACTTGATCCAGGACCAAGGGCAATCCACTGTTTCACTGTTCCAAGTCTATGTCCACGTACGGCAACCTGTACAACTATGCACAGCCGTCAGTTTTAGTCACAATACGTCAAAACGCGAAAACGTCAAATTCCTTTTCTCGCCCTCTAAGGTTCGGCCATCATAGGGTTATTTTAGGTTTTATTTTTCTAAATCTTCTTTCTCATTTTAATTCACTTACTTAGGTTACCCAAAGGCTAGTTCAATCGTCGTTTTACGGTTTTACGACTTTTTCGCAACGTTTTGCGAATTATTACACTTTAGGCACATTTTGCCACTTTCAACACTTATCATTTTTACATTGATTCTTCCACATGCCAATCACCACACAACCCATCTAATAACTTTTCCATCACACAACACAACACCAAAGTGTTCTAAAACATCCATTTGCTCAATTGTACATAAATGGCCTAATCTTGGTTAGTCCAAACCAAGGATTTCCACTCAATTCCTATGGCCCACAACGCACATAATCACTTCCTAACATCATATAATCACACTACAATTCACTATACCACACATTAACACAAACTCAAAAATTCCATTTCATGAACCCATTTTTTTTCTAAGTTAAAAATCCATTTTTTTCGCTTAAAATTTTCATTGCATTTCTAGCATTAATACATCATTCTAAGACATTATCATCTAATAGACATTTTCCATTTGAGCTCTCTAACACCACATATCACAAATCCCTCTTTAGGGTCAATAATCAAAACTCAAAATTCAACCAATGAAATGTTGAAATAACTCACCCAATTGCATGGTATATGGCTCCACCTAAGCATACTCCACCATTGGAGCATGAAAAAGCTTCATGAACACCAAAAATTCTCAAAATTTCGGATCTGATTTTGGTGTAGATCTCCCCAAATAAGCGGTTTCAAGGCTCAAAAGTGGTACCAATGGGTTCAGAAGGTGTTTTCCATCGAGATTCAAGACAAGAATCATTGAATTCGGTGGAGAAATGGCTAAGTTATGGCCAAAGGAAAATTTGCACAAAGAAGGTGAAGATGGGGCTGTATGGTGCGCTGTTGGGGAAGAAGAAACACGGAGGAAATGAAGATGAATAGTAACATGTAAGTGTTTATTTGAATTAAAGTGGGTACCGGATCCCACGTGATTTAAAACTCATCCGAATATCCCTTCGATCATCACTAAAATTCACAATTTAAAAACCTAATGAGAAATTATAATTTTTCATCTAAACAAAATCCTTTAATTTTACTCTTTCAGATAAAAATTTGGAGCTTTCCGGTTGTTCGGAAAAACACTGCTTTAAGGTACAGCGCGCTCCGTTGACAAACTTCCACAAATTGACTTAAATTCCTCAAATTTTATCAGAAATCATATTTCCTATTTCTATGGACCATTTAAAATCAATATTTGAAACCTAGAGCTCAAAATTCCACTGGCACGTTTTACGGTGCAATCTGACTGCGGTATTTTTACCCGCGAAAAACACTATTCACTGATTTTTCTGAAACTTGCCTATCCACTCAATTTTTCGTTCTGAATCCATTTCCAGGCTTATTTTTATCATCTGAGACCTCCTGCTCAATTTTTTCCTTCCTAGGGTTGCGTGTTGGCGAATTACCGTTTTGCCCTTTCTTTGTATTTTGGCCTAATCTTTGGGATTTTCACTAATCCTTCACTTAATTTCTCACTTAACACTTTAATTACTTAATTTATAATTGTGAGGTGTTATACTTACCGGTAAGACATAGTTATAATATGAAAAGTTATTTTTTCTCTCTCTAAGTCTACTGAAGTGACTGAGGAAATACAAAAAAGAAGCAATTTTTCATATTATAACTATTTTTTTTTTTGGATAACATTATAACTATGTTTTATCGTTAAGATATAGTGTCAAAAACTAAAAGTATACAATCTTGTGTCATTTAAAAGGACAAACCATTTTTCCTACTTTTAAATGGGTTTATTTGGTTTAGTTGGGCCCAAATTTTGAAATAAGTCAACAGATCATTTTTGTGATTAAGTTTAGAAATCTTTCTGTTTTTAAATAATAGGAGTAAAAATAAATAACATAACTGATTAGAATAAAGCAGAAAAAAACAAATATACGGGATAAAATATAAAAAAGGTAGAACACAAAAATAAACACACTTGTCTTCAAAAAAAATAAAAATAAAAAAATAAACACACTATACATGTTCCTTATTATTTGTTTGCATTGAAATGGTTTGTTGTTACTTTGTATCGAGTATTTAATTTTCTATTTAGGTGATGCCAAATTATAATTTTCACATTAGTTAATAATAATTAATTAGATAATAAGTAAAAAAAACCAAGCAGGTGCCAAGGCACCTGCTGGTTTAGCTGTGGGTACGCCACTGCACCAAACAGGCCCTAAGGGGGAGGGATAAAGCCTGATAAGATATTGATATATTAACATCGTTGACCAGTGTAATCCTAAAAATCAATATGTTATTTTAATTTTAATATATTAAAAAAATATTTTTTCAATATATTAATTTTTAAAATATTTTAAGAAAATTATAAAAATTAATTTATGTTTTGGACACACATATCAATAAATTTTTATAAAAACTGATATCATATGACATTTTTTTAAGAATTATATAAATTCTTTATTAAATGATACTTTTATTAAAAATATTTATTTTTATCCTAAATAGTATTATACAATGCATTACCAATTACAAAAGGAAAAACATTAAAATCTTCTAATCCTTATCATTAAATGCATATAAAATATCTTCCACATACCACCAAATCACGAATAACAATTGCCCGATTTTAAAATGAATTATATTAATCTGATAATATCGGATGATTGATGATTGTATTTGGATTCTCTTATGTATATCTTAAAATATTATTTTATTTCTATATCTTAAAATGACACAACTTTATATCATTTAAAATAATAATTATTTTTTTCCTTAAATAATATAATCACACAATAATTTGTTCACTTGAAATAATCCAAATTGTTTCCTTATTTTATAAGAATTTATCATTATAAAAGATATTGCTAGTGGTGAAGAAAACAGTAACAGTGTTAGTGGGAGTTGAGAGAGAGAGCGCGCGTGAAGTCACTTTCCCTCTCATTTTATCTCTCTAAGAAGTTTGTTTGAACGCCTTTTCAATCTTCCCTCCTCTTCTCATCCATCTTATAACACCTCGGAAAATTAAATGTGAATTTATTTGATAGAATGTGAGTTAGAATGGAAGGATTAGTGAAAATTAGAGAATTATGGCCAAAATGGGCAAAAAGGACAAATTGGTAAATTGCCAAAAACGTGAACCGAGGCATGAAAAATGGAGTTAGAGAATTAATATGACAAAAATAATGCTGGAAATGGAATCAGGGCGGAAAATTGAGTGAATAGGCAAATTTGGGAAAAATTGATGAATAGTGACTTCTTAAGTGTTAAATACTGTGGTACGAGTGTACCGATAAGTGTGAAAATTTTATCAATATTTTGAGGAAATAAAAATATGACATGGACTGGAAAAATATGTAGATTAAGAATATATGATCAGAATTTTTATCGGAGTGAAAGTTAGATCGCGTGTGGGACCCGCGGGGCCAAAACTCACTTGACCCCACGCCTCCCTCCTCCTTTTCTTCTTCTTTTTCTTCTCCCTCACCCGAAAGCCTCCCTCCTCCATTTCTAAAAGAACCCATTTCTGTACCAAAAAAAAAAAAAAAAAAAAGGAACCCATTTCTTCCCATTTTCACCAATTCTTCAATTCTTCACCAAATCACTTGATTTTGGTGTTGAAATCTATTGTAAACAACCTTCTAAAGAGATTGGTGGTACCCTTAAGCCATGAAACCACCTCCTTGGGGCGAAAATGGACAAACTCATATCCGACCCCTTTGATGTTCTTGGAGTTTTTGGATCTCCTTTGGATTGATGGAGCCTTGGTGGTGTTCCTACACTAGATGGTGAGTATATTTGTGGTACTTTTGTGGTTGATTTTGTAGATCTAGAAATTATGCTTTGAATCTTTAATCTTAGATGTGTGATGATAGAGAGCTCAAATGGAAAAATGCTATCAGATGAAAAGGCCTTAGAATCATGCTTGTAAGCTAGAAATGCTATGATAAATTTTGGTGAAAAAGTTGGGTTTTTAACTTAGGAAAAATTTGTGGAGATTTCATGAAAATGGGTAAGTGATGTAATTGAATAATTGAATGGTGGACCAACGGTATAGGTTGATAATATGATTACATGATTAGTATGAGTGTTAAAATGAATTGAAAAGCCTTGGGGCATACCTCTTTGAAGAATCCGAATTGTGATGAAAAGTGAGGAAAAAAGATATAAAAATGATGTTTAAATGGATGATGGTATAGTGTGATATAGTGGAATGAGAAGAAAGAATGTGTGATTCATGATATAATTGGTAATTTGATCTATAAAAGAGATTGAAGTAAAATGAATGATTATTTGAGATTTAATGTTTGATTTGGAAATGGTTGATAATCATGTTGTGGATTATCTAGGTTGCCTCTTTTGGACGCTTTGGAAGCGGGTAAGCTTGGAGCTTACGTATGGAGCATGGGCTCGGTGTTGAGGTAACCTTTGGAACTGGGGTTTAGCCCTTGTGTGCTCCACCACACCTAGTGGAAGGTTGTGGTTGGATTATGTGATTATGGCATTGTGTGATTGTGTGCTTGTATGCATATTGCTTGGATTTTATGAAAATTGTTTGGTCACTGGCCAGTTGACGTGTGTTGGGTTTGGACATCCGCTGGATCATTTCGATGGCGAAGTGCCAGTTGGAATGCCATGGGGTCGACTCATGGGAGCGACACCAGGATGAGCCAAACGTGGGACATCCGCCGGATAGGTCTCTTGAGGAGTTCCGGTTGGGTTGGCCATGGAGTTTTCTCAACCATGGGAGAAGCTCTAGGATTGTCTCGGGAGATATATGATGGAGCCTTGAACATGAATCCATGCGTGGATGTTCTTGGGTTGTCTCCAGTTGGTTGGTGATACTGTATTGCTTGCATATTACATGATGTTATATTTGCACATTGAGTGAGCCATGGGGTGGAGAAGCCTCCAGGGCCCTTGGTTTACTGAGATATATTTATATATCTCACCCCGTGTTGTGGGGCATCATTTCAGGTCAGGTTGAGCCTGGAAGTGTGGAGCATGAGGTGCATATTGGGAGCACCATGTGATGAGCATTGGATTGGGACACACATTGCATATGATTTATGCTTTAGACTTAGATCATGAACTTGTGCATGTTGAAAATGCCATGCCTTGTATGTTCATGACTACATGTTAAATTCTTCAATATGATGTATATGTATAACCTTGGAAATTATTGTATATTTGAGTGAGCATGGGACTTGTCCATTGCCACATTCATTGTATTAGAAGCCTTGGTGAATATGTTGTAAAATGGACCATATTTGATGTAAAATGGCCATTATGTTAAAGACTTTGTATATGATACATAATGGAATGAAAATGCATGTTTGATGGGCCTAGAGCCTAAATTAGAGTATGTTTAAGTGTTGTGTGGAGTACTAAGGTGTTTGGGATGGATTACACAACCTTTTTGGGGCTTAAAATGCTGTAATCTGTCACTTTTGCTGCATAGTAATCGATTACCCAAGCATGGTAATCGATTACCATGCAACAGGGGACGAAAATTGGCTACTGTCTTCACTGGTAATCGATTACTGAGCTTTGGTAATCGATTACCATGTGAGGTAATCGATTACCCAAAGTTGGTAATCGATTACCAGAACAGAGGATGTCAAAATTTGGCTACTGCCTCATTTTTGACAGGTGGTAATCGATTACCACCCACTGGTAATCGATTACCATAGTGTAAATTTTGAAAATTTGAGTTTTTCTGGACTAAAAGAAAGGGGTTTAACTTGATGGGTAGAACTCCACATGGTACGTGGTTTGAAACCACGCGTAACTAATGTAAAGGGGTAGAACTTGGTAAGAAATGAAAATGAGTTGATGGGTTTAAATGAGTTGAATAAAAAGAAAGAGTAGTGGTGTTGTTAAGCTGAATGCTTCCGCGTATTGCATTTACAATTATAGTGTTGCTTTAATTGATTACGGAAAGGGTTACGGTTATGAAAAGGAATATGATAAAAGAAAAAGTTTACCCGTAATTTAATTAACCCAATTACTGTGATTGTAACTGCGCTTAATATCATAATCAATGTTAACAATACCGGTACGTAACGGGCTGTTACATTTTATGGTATCAGAGCAGTTTCATTAGGGAACTCTGATGATTGTGTAATTGAGGTGAGTGCTGTATAGTTGTACGTAGACTCTTATTGACTGCTACACATGTGATTCCTTAGTTTGGGCCTGATCAACCCATTTCTTCGTGTTCAATGTGAGGTCAGTATAAGATGCCTTCGTGACAACCCTAGAGCACCAATGCCAGTCTTTAGGCTAAAGTGGTGGGTGCAGTGTTGACTACCCCACGAATGGATATGTTAGTAAGTGAATTTGGTGTAATTGAGGACTTAGTGAGAATAAATTGTGATACTGTAATTGAGGACTTAGTGAGAATAAATTGTGATACTGTCATTGAGGATTTAGTGAGAATGAATTGAGATAAGATGTTTAACCATTTTGGGGTAGAATGCTACCATAGTTGAATGTGGTCTTGTGGTGAGGAAGTGTGGTTGATTGAATTGATATTATGATGATGATGTTGGTAAGTCTTCCCAAATTGTACGGGGAGTTAGAATAATCGAGTATATGTGGAATTAGTGGTATATCTTTGATATGGTAGGGGAATTGGAACCCCAATGAATTTGTGAAAATTTGAATATAAGTGCTTATATGCAATATTGGGTACCTTAGGGTAAAATTAGAAGGTTATAAGACCCTTGGTGAGGGCATACACTTGGATGACTTAAGATGCTTGGATGTAGAAATAAAATTGAAATTTCAAATTGGATTGAGGATGGTGAGTAACTTAAAAGAACTATAGAAATGATGTGTGGGATGATTCAATGTTGAAATTGGGACTTTAGTCCATGATGAGTTAATGTTGGCTTAATCTAAGTGAGGATATCGTATGTATAAAAAGTAAAATATAAGAAGTTGAGGAATTTGCCATGTAAGGCATCAGATGAATTTGATTGAAAGTATAAAGGTTAATAATATAATGATGGTTGGACTTGACAAATGTGAGGCGAGAAAGTATAACTGAGTGTGGTGTAGTAATGGTACTAATATGCTTCTATAGTGTTGAGTAGCATTGAAAGGTTAATGATGTGGCTTAACTTTGTGTGGATAATAATCCTGTGATGGCTAAACGCCAATATATATAAATGTGTAATATATAACACCTCGGAAAATTAAATGTGAATTTATGTGAAAAAAATGTGGGTTTAAAAGGGAAGGATTAGTGAAAATCCGAGAATTAGGGCCAAAATGGGCAAAAAGGGCAAAATGGTAATTTGCCAAGAACGTAAACCGAGGCATGAAAAATGGAGTTAGAGATTTAATATGACAAAAATAATGCTGGAAATGGAATCAGGGCGGAAAATTGAGTGAATAGGCAAATTTGGGAAAAAGTGATGAATAGTGACTTTTTAAGTGTTAAATACTGCGGTACGAGTGTACCGATAAGTGTGAAATTTTTATGAGAATTTTGAGGAAAGAAAAATATGACATGGACTGGAAAAATATGTAGATTAAGAATATATGATCAGAATTTTTATCGGAGTGAAAGTTAGATCGCGTGTGGGACCCGTGTGACCGAAGTCACTTGGCCCCCACCTCCTTTTCTTCCTTCTTTCCTTCTCCTTTTCTTCCTCCTGCGCGCAGCCCCTGCCAAATGAACCCCAAAACCACCATTTCTCTCCTTCCTCACCATTTTCTCATTTCTCCACCAAATCACTTGATTTTGGTGTTGAAATCTATTGTAAACGACCTTCCAAAGCCATTGGTAACACTTAGAAGCCATGAAATCATCTCCTTGGGGCGAAAATGGACAAACTCAGATCCGACCCCTTTGGTGTTCTTGGAGTTTTTGGATCTCTTTTGGATTGATGGAGCCTTGGTGGTGTTCCTACACATGATGGTGAGTACATTTGTAGTACTTTTGTGGTTTGTTTCATAGATCTAGGAATTTATGCTTTGAATCTTTGATTTTAGATGTGTGATGGTAGAGAGCCCAAATGGAAAAATGCTATTAGATGAAAATGCCTTAGAATGATGCATGAAAGCTAGAAATGCTATGATAAATTTTGGTGAAAAAGTTGGAATTTTAACTTAGGAAAATTTGTGAAGATTTCATGAAAAAGTGGTATGTGGTGTAATTGGATAATTGAATGGTGGACCTTTGGTATAGAGTGATAACATGATGATAGGATTAGTGTGTGTGTTAAAATGGAATTGAAAACCTTGTAGAACCAATCTTTGGGAATTCGAACCATAGGGTGGTTTGGAGGAAAAATGATGTAAAGGTTGTGAATTTGATGGAAAAATGATATAAAAATGATGTAGTGGAAGTTGAATGATTGAAAATGATGTTTAATTGGATAATGGTATAGTGTGGTATAGTGGAATGAGAAGAAAGAATGTGTGATTCATGACGTATGTGGTAATTTGAGTTATAAAAGAGATTAAAGTTAAATGAATGAGTACTTGAGATAAATGATTGAATTGTAAATGATTTGATAATCATGTTGTGGATTATCTAGGTTGCCTCTTTTGGACGCTTTGGAAGCGGGTAAGCTTGGAGCTTACGTTTGGAGCATGGGCTCGGTGTGAGGTAACCATTGGAACTGGGGTTTAGCCCTTGTGTGCTCCACCACACCTAGTGGATGGTTGTGGTTGGATTATGTGGTTATGACATTGTGTGATTGTGTGCTTGTATGCATATTGCTTGATTTTTGTGAAAATTGTTTGG
This sequence comes from Gastrolobium villosum, assembly GCA_032173675.1. Classification (NCBI taxonomy): domain Eukaryota; kingdom Viridiplantae; phylum Streptophyta; class Magnoliopsida; order Fabales; family Fabaceae; genus Gastrolobium; species Gastrolobium villosum. Next base: position 12,052 of record JAVKPL010001811.1, read on the forward strand.
TCACTGGCCAGTTGACGTGTGTGGAGTTTGGACATCCGCTGGGTTCGTCCTTGTGAGAATGCCAGTCGGGTTTTGCCGTGGAGTCGACTCTGGGAGCGGCGCCAGGATGATCCAAACGGGGACGTCCGCCGGATAGGGCTCATGAGGAGTTCCGGTTGGGTATTGCCATGGAGTCTTCTCAACCATGGGAGAGGCGCCAGGACTGTCTCGGGAGTTATATGATGGAGTCCTTGAACATGAATCCATGAGTGGATGTTCTCGGGTTGTCTCCAGTTGATGGGTGATATTGTATTACATGCATATTATATGATGTTGTATTTGCACATTGAGTGAGCCATGGGGTGGAGAAACCTCCAGGGCCCTTGGTTTACTGAGATATATTTATATATCTCACCCCGTGTTGTGGGGCATCATTTCAGGTCAGGTTGAGCCTGGAAGAGTGGAGCATGAGGTGCATGTTGGAGGCACCATGGGATGAGCATTGGATAGGGACACATCTTGCATATGATGTATGCTTTAGACTTAGGTCATGAATCTATGCATGTTGAAAATGCCATGCTTAGTAAGCTCATGAACACATGTTAGATCCTTCAATATGATGTATATGTAGGACATGAGAATATATTGTATATTTGAGTGAGCATGGGACTTGTCCATTGCCACATTCATTGTAATTGAAGTCTTGGTGAATATGTTGTAAAATGGACCATATTTGATGTAAATTGGCCATTATATTAAAGACTATGTAAATGTTGCATAATTGAATGAAAATGCATGTTTGAAGGGGCCTAGTGCCTAGATTAGAGTATGTTTAAGTGTTGTGTGGAGTACTTAGGTGTTTGGGATGGATTACACAACCTTTTTGGGGCTTAAAATGCTGTAATCTGTCACTTTTGCTGCATAGTAATCGATTACCCAAGCATGGTAATCGATTACCATGCAACAGGGGACGAAAATTGGCTACTGTCTTCACTGGTAATCGATTACTGAGGCTTGGTAATCGATTACCATGTGAGGTAATCGATTACCCAAAGTTGGTAATCGATTACCAGAACAGAGGAGGTCAAAATTTGGCTACTGCCTCATTTTTGACAGGTGGTAATCGATTACCACCCACTGGTAATCGATTACCACAGTGCAATTTTTGAAAATTCAGGTTTTTCTTGACTTAAAGAAAGGGGCATAACTTGTTGGGTAGAACTCCAAATGATTCGTGGTTTGAAACCACGCGTAGCTTACGTAAAGGGCTAGAACTTGGTAAGAAAGGAGAATGAGTTGATGGGTTTAAAATGAGTTGAATAAAAAGAAAAGTTTAGTGTTGTTGTTAAGCTAGATGCTTCCGCGTATGGCATTTACAATTATAGTGTTGCTTTAATTGATTACGGAAAAGGTTATGGTTATGAAAAGAGAATATGATGAAAGGAAAAAGTTTGCCCGTAATTTAATTAACCCAATTACTGTGATTGTAACTGCGCTTAATATCATAATCAATGTTAACAATACCGGTACGTAACGGGCTGTTACATTTTATGGTATCAGAGCAGTTTCTTTAGGGAACTCTGATGATTGTGTAATTGAGGTGAGTGCTGTATAGTTGTACGTAGACTCTTATTGACTGCTACACATGTGATTCCTTAGTTTGGGCCTGATCAACCCATTTCTTTGTGTTCAATGTGTGGTCAGCATAAGATGCCTTCGTGACAACCCTGGAGCACCAATGCCAGTCTTTAGGCTAAGGTGGAGGGTGCAGTGATGACTGCTCCACGGATGGATATGTTAGTAAGTAAATTTGATGTCATTGAGGACTTAGTGAGAATAAATTGTGATACTGTCATTGAGGACTTAGTGAGAACGAATTGATATAAGATTTTTAACCACTTTGGGTAGAATGCTACCATAGTTGAATGTGTGGTCTTGTGGTTAGTAAAAGGATTGATTTGAGTGGATATTGGTAGGTTGATGTTGGTAAATCTTCCCAAATGTGTGGGGAGTTAGAACAATTGAGTATATGTGGAATTAGTGGTATATCTTTGACATGGTGGGGAATTGGAACCCCGATGAAATTGTGAAAATTTGAATATGAGTGTTTATATGTAATATTGGATACCTTAGGGTAAAGTATAAGGTTATAAGACCCTTGATGAGGGCATACACTTGGATGACTTAAGATGCTTGGATGTAGAAATAGATTGAGATTTCCAAAATTTGGATTGAGGATTGTGAGTAACTTAAAAGAACTATGGAAATGATGTGTGGGATAATTCAATGTTTAAAATGGGACTTTGGTCCATGATGAATAATGCTGGTTAGATGTAAGTGAAGATATCATATGTACAAAAAGCAAAATATAAGGAGTTGAGAAATTGCCATGTAAGGCATTGGATGAATTTGATTGAAAGTATGTGAGTCCATGAATTAAGGATGGTTGGACTTGACAAATGTGAGGTGATAAAATATAACTGAGTGTGGTGTACTTAATGGTGGATATGCTTCCATAATGTTGTGGAGCATTGCAAGTTGATGATGTGGCTAACCTTGTGTGGATAATAATCCTGTGATGGCTTAAAGCCAATATTTATAAATGTGTATATATATATGTTTTGTGAAGGCCGGGGTGCCTAAATGTATATGTGTGTTGTAATGAACTAGAAGAAATTATTTTTGTAAAAGAAAAGTGATGTAATGTGAAATTCCCTATGATGGGAAATGTGAAGAGATTTGTCTCTTGGGAGTGTCATTGGATGCTCAATGTGGTATGGGATTCATGATGGAGTCCCGGTGTGCAAGTTATATCATGGCACACATGTTGGTAATAATGTGACAATTAATATTGTCCTGGGTTTCCCCTTGTGGATTGAATCCTAAGAGGTGTTGCTCTTGGAAGTCCCAGGCGAGCGCTGCTCGAAATTGAGAATTTATCTGGTGGTCCGGATGCGCAGAATGCATGGACTGTTAAATGAGGACACTCTAGGTGTCATAGTGAAATATCGAGAAAAGTGAATTCAGTTTAATGAAGTGGATCTTCCACAGTGTTGAGCATGGTTGCTATGAGTCGTGATGGACAATGGATTAGGACTATACCAAATATGGGTACTGTAGGAATTGAAAGTTTTGTGTCAAAATATGAAAAAGATGTTGGAATCATGTGAGGATGATTATGCTATGGACTAAGACTAATGTCTAGCCAAGTGAAATGAGTAGAATGTTGAGAAAGGAACCATATTGGAAAAGTACAGTGGATGGTGCAAAAGTAGAATATATCTAGTATACCATTAGGTATCTATATAGTACTCTGTTTGCCGTTATGTACGGATTTGATGTGAATGTGTTTATTTGTATGGCCATCTCCGTATGGATTATGTTCCCGGAGATTATTATTATTATTTGGTATAAGTCAAGTAGTGTGAGGTAGAACCTTGTGTTAGTGGGACTGTTAGTACAGCCGATGGCATGTTACCTCTTCTTGCGTGAGTTATAAGGACAGATTCTCTGATTGGTGGGGCATTGAACCTGGGGCCCTTAGGACAGCAAGAGCTCGAGGGGTTAAACCTAAGGATGTTCTTACCCATTGCATTAGAGGATTGTATCTTGTGAGGAACGCAAGAGGTGAAATTTTGGAAAATATAAGTGAACAGTAATATGCCAAATATGATGAAAAATGTGCAGTGCCACGAGATGGCAGTTTGGATTATGAAATTGAGCACTCGGAGATGTGCATGAGTGTATACCAAGTGTGGTAGTATGGAATTATGGTTTCTCAGAAATTGTGAAATGAATTATTGGATTATCACCCTATGTGAAGGGAATGGAAAATTGATTAGTGATGATGGATTGAGTCAAAGTTTTATGTAAAGGCTTGTGATGGTGAGATGTTAAGTTAAGTTGGTGGCCTGAATGGCCAAGGATGTTAATAAGGGATTAATTGTGATTTATTCAAGTAAAAAGGTGTGATGCTAGTTGTTAAATAGAAATGTATTTGGTAAAATGAAAGGTTGATATCCCTACCCTGGTGGTAGAGTTACCGATGGAGCAGTATAGATGCAAAAATTATTGTGAGAGATGTGTTGAAAATACACAATGTGGATGTTGTTATTGACTAGGTATCAAGAGATATGATTGAGTGTGCTAATAGTACTTGAATAGTCTAAGAGACTTGTGTAACAATTGATATGAAGTGATGAAAGTAATGATAGTGATGGATTTAGTTCCTTGTGGTATGATAAATAGGCTTTGAAAATCCCGATGTAATGGGACAGGTATGAGGAAGAGAGATTATATGTGACCTTGGAGCGGTACATACTGATTAAATGAAATGATGATGAAGGTGAAGTGTATGGAAGGAAATACATGGGGAATTGATAAATGAGTGTGGAACGGAAATTGAAGAAAATTGTTAGTTGAAACCTAAGGCATGCTGCCTTTAATGTGAGAAATCAATGATGAACTATGTGTTAAGTTTTGAGATGATTAATTGAAATTGCAAGTATGATTTAGTGTATGAAAATTCATGAGTGAATTCGTGATGAAAGCGTTGAAATGACTGATGTGAGGTATGAATTATAATGTGTGGTCCATTGGGGACCAGGTAAAGGTCTTGAGAGAGAGATTCGCCATTGTGTTTTGGTGAAGTTGTTGAACTTTTAAGGATAGATTGACAGTTGAGCACAAAGATGTTGCTTGTTAAAGATGAAGTGTTGAGGTGAAATGGTACGTTGTAGGTTGAGAACATGAGAAAAGAAAAATGTGGATATACGAGTTGTGGCTAGGTGCCAAAAATGGGGATTTGCCCCTCAGAAAATAAAGGTATAGTGAGCGTGAACTGGATGATTACTCGGTGAGTTGCACTGAGAGGCTGTGAGATTCCATAATAGTGTTTAATGTGGAATAAGAAATGTGAAGGAGATTGATGACAGGAGTTAATACTCCGTGGAGATAAAATGCAAAGAAGGAAAATTGTGGCTGTATTGTGCCAATAAGTAAGAGTTGCCTGTGTGGCACAGATTGAATAGGATGTAGCATAACCCTAAGGGTATATAGGTTGATATGTTAATTTGGTAGGAAAACCTGCCAAGTGAAAATATGAGCTATATGTGCTTGGTAGCCTGACTTGTGAAAAGAAAGTGAAAAGGAATTGAAAGAAAGTGGCTTGGTAAAGCATTGATAGAGCACAACTGTGTGGTGCGCTCCGGTTGTTCACATGTGGTGTCACCGGTTGAGATTGAGATTGGGAAGGACTTGAAGTCTCCCATTGGGCCTTTGAAAGGCAAGACTATTGTGAAATGTGGCTGAAAAGCCAAAAGATAAAAATGTAAATGAGTATTTTGGTGTCCGCGCACTGGATGAGGCTTCTTGGGGTACGGGGGACTGAGATTCTCCGGCTGTATCCTGAGTTAGCATATGTGCATAGTTGATTTTGCGGACAAAATTCTAAAAAGGTGGGAATGTGAATTTATGTGAAAAAATATGGGTTTAAAAGGGAAGGATTAGTGAAAATCCGAGAATTAGGGCCAAAATGGGCAAAAAGGGCAAAATGGTAATTTGCCAAGAACGTAAACCGAGGCATGAAAAATGGAGTTAGAGATTTAATATGACAAAAATAATGCTGGAAATGGAATCAGGGCGGAAAATTGAGTGAATAGGCAAATTTGTGAAAAAGTGATG
>JAVKPL010001812.1:0-77500 GCA_032173675.1 Gastrolobium villosum
ACCATAGCCGACATCTTCATGCAACCTATCTCCATATCCTCCAATTCCTTGATTTGCGTGGCAGTAAATGGAGAGGAATTGAAAAATATTTTAGGAGGAAAAATGGTTTCCCGCAGAGGATTGGTAATGCCTGATTTCCACAACACATGCTTGGAAATCCCAGCAGAAGGGGGAGGCATAATAAAGGCTGGAGTTGCCGGAGGAGCAACCGGATTAGCCTTATCCGGCTTCCCCTTTGACTTCTCCACCACTGCCTTAGCTTTTTCAATGGCAGGTTTTTTCGGCTGCTCTTCTACGATCTTCCACTTTTTGTTAGGAGGATCCACGGGCTTCCCAGCAGCACCTCGGTTCAAAACTGATAACCAACTGGGTTGGTCATTCTTCTTGCTGGGTTGATCATCTTGAGCTTGACCTGCCATATTGGGAACTGTTGGACAATTATTAGACACAGCCATAATATTAGACACAGCCACAAAACATCATAAGACAATAAAAAATGCAAGGATAAACATACTCAATTCCATGTCCAGCTCCTCTTGAGATTTGTAAATCAGTGAGGCAACACTGGCAGGCTGTCGGGTTTGTAGATAATTCCCAATAGCAATTGTCGTGTTGATATCCGAAGGACTCAACTCGGACTCACTAAAACGATAGCTTGCAGGGGGAAACCAGAAATGGTCAGACGACCAACATAAAGGAAATTTCCCCTCTATATCCTTTGTCCCACAGTTATTAAGGAACCACACATCCTTTCCAGGATGGGCGGAGACTTTAAAAAACTGATCCTTAAAATTCTTAAAAGAATCAGTGTATACTCGGAACAACCTACGACCCGGAACGCCACGAACAGTAACCCATCCCTTTCATTCAGGGGGTTTGCGACCGGTACGACTTGAAAAAAATAGAAAAACACACAAACTAACGGTACGAGCATCAGGTATGCTCAAAAACGCTCAAAAGCTTTTACAAACCCCAGCCGTTGGGATGGAGTTGGGTGGGGGATATATGCAAATGATTAAGAATTTCCATCTGAAACTCAGTCAAAGGGAATCGAACACCTAGTTGAGTTATCACATCTCGGTAAAAAAAGAAAGAGCATGAATCATCTTCTGCCCCTCCAGAACAAACCGGTTCATCTTCGGCTGGAGGGCGAATGTCATAATTTTCCAGTTACCCAACAGGAAGGCTAGCCACGTCATCGGAACTCATCCCGGACGTAGTGTTTAACATTTCATACGTTACCCAAGGGAACTGAGAAACTAAGGAAGTAGGGGGAGACTCAAAACATGACTCGGTCGAACCCGACTCATCTACATCTTCTTCAGGGAAACATGCCATTAATACCTAGAAATGAAAAAACAACAAAAGGGGATCAGATGAGGATGGATATACCTGAATTTAAAGTGCTATCAGATGAATCACTAGATGATGATGACGACAAGTCAGAAATCATAATTGGCTCATTAACCCGGCCAGATGGAGGAGTAGAATCTGGAATGCTCCCATGACGACAACTATCAAGAGTTGATTCGGCCAAAGAATCACATCCTTGTTGAACGAGTTGAGAACTCAGATAAACACATGAGAAGCAAGGAGCATCCTTGGAGGCAGGAAGAGAACGAAGAAAACCCCCAAAATTAGAACCCGAATAACTGGGACTCTCAGACGAAGAAGGGGGACGAATAGGTGATGGAACGCGGGGGCTGGTAACTACATGACCTTTTCGACCGCCTTTACGCGATCTTGAACCTCGGTACCCGCGAAGCATGGCTTTCCGTTCTTCCTCTTCGGTCCTGGGAATCCCCCAAAGCCAATAACGGGCACCAGGAGGAATGTGTTCCAACAAATTGGAATTTATGTCATCCTCTTGGCTACAACGCAAATATCACAGCAGGAAAAGGGAAGCCATGTTTCAAAGACAGGAAAATGAAAGAGGATGACGCTAGACTACATATGAAATGCAATTAAGGGAGGAAGAATGCAACACAAAAATAAAAAGAAGCAAAGTAAGAACTTCAAAATACCTGGTTATGAGAGCTACGTAAACAAGTGAGAAATTTGCAGCGAAGCAAAATCAGGAATCACGAAAGCTTATGAGGAAAATGAACGATAAGAGAAAAATGATGAAGAGAAATGGAAATAACTACAGAATAAAAAGAAACTACAAGAAGACCAAAGAACAAGGTTAGTAAGGTCATTTAAAGTCCATCGTGTATAACAACCGCCAAAAATCGCGAGTAAAGAATGAAGCAGTTTGGAATAGCTAAAGGCGCAACCACCCCATCGCCGCAAAAGGCAATGATTCGACACACAAAATGATGGCATCTATAAATGCGCACGATAAACAAGACTGCACAAGGTAGCTGCAGTACGCAAAGGCATGCGAACAGTGACGCATGGCCAAATGTACGCGATTCGCAAGAGAAAGGCATCTTCCGAAATCCAAAAAATGAGTCGGACGTAACGAGATATCTACACCGGGTTGCAACAAACGAGCAATGCCGAGTGACATTTCCACATCTTGTGAACCCAGGCAACCCGAAGGTACGGATAGCCCGGCTGGGGGGAAACTGTTATGGACCTGTGTGAGAGGCCCACAAAGTCGGCCCACTTCAGCAACCCGATGAGAGGCCCACACAGTCAGGCCCATCATGTCAACCCGGCAGCGCTCGAACTCGGTACGTTACTTCTGATAAATGCTTAAACGGATCGCAGTTAAGGAAGCGTAACGTTCGACACGTTACATCTGATAATGGACGACCAAGCTATAATGGCCCCGCGCCATTACAGCTCAGCTCCACATTTCAAATCAGAAGCAGCCCCTATAAAAGGGAGGGCTCGTCGATGGTAAAGGACACATGATTGATTACTTTCACCATACTCACCACACTGACACTACAGTCATATTCTTTCTAGTTAGAGATCAGGCTAGGTCTAGGGATATCTTTACAGTAGATACTCCTAACTAAGGCTATACGATCCAAAGTGACCAGTCAGCCTGATAAGGGCTGAACATTCCTGTCCCCAGGACAGAACAATATTATAAAAGGATTCATTTTTTTAGCAGAGATAAGTTATCTGCAGTAAGTCCATTATGATGTCGTTTTGGGATGAAAATCATGATATTTTAATAATTTTAATTTATTTCAGAGTTATTATAGTCTTTATAATTATAATTTTCTAATATTTCAATTCCAAAATGATGTCGTTTTGAAAATAAATATAGATAACTTATCTGTGTTAACTGCAGAAATATTTTTCTGATTATAAAACTTCTATAATGTAAAATGAGAAAGAGAGGAAAACATCATTATTAAGTCAGACCCAATAAACCGATCCGATCAGTTTAACCTGAAATTAGATCACTAAACAGTCTGGTTTGGGCTTGTTGCAAGTCAATATTACAATTGCCACTACATCAAAGCTTGTTTGTAATAATAATATACCAATTAGAATATTTACTATATATATATATATATATATATATATATATATATATATAGGGTTTGATGTTTGTTATTTTAAATGACATAAGTCATGTCATTTTCGGAGAGAAATAAACACAAGAAATATAAATAATGGAGAGAATGTGAGTGGTTTTTTAATTTAAATTTTTTAAAAAAATAATATTTTGTGTTTTTCTCTCTCTTAAAATGACATCACTTTATATCATTTAAAATGACAAATATTTTTTTCATATATATATATATATATATATAGTCTCAACTAATGTTGTTAAAATTGAGATCATACACAAGATTAGGAGAGGGTTTGAAGATCGTAAATCATAGTATCAATATGGATCGTAAGATCCTACTACTTAAGATATAAAATTATATTCGACTATATATGCATGTAAAATAACTAACATCAATTGTAAGACTCATGAACATAATATAGAAGTAACAATAACAATTGAGTTGTCAACTTGATAATACATAAATTAAAAATAAAACACCTAAAGTAAGAAAGAGTTCAACATCTCTAACTTAAATAAAGTCATTCAAGTTAAAATCATCAAGAGTTAAACACCTTAATTATATGTTAGTAAGAATTAATAACTAGTAAGTGATTTAAAGATGTTTGGTATGGTTAAGAACTAGATGAAGTTTGAAGAATATCCATGTGCCATTAAAGAAGCCATTCGACCATTTCAAGTTAAAATAACTTGAATGTGTTGTCTTGTTAAATTGAAAGGTATTTGATGTCACTAGCATATGATGAAGTTAAATGGAACATGTATTTGTCAAATGAAGTTTAAAAAGCTTATGTTTTCTTTTTGAATGCCAATCGGCGATATTGTGGAAAATGATTTGATTAAATGATGAATCATGGAAGTTTGTTTATAGCTTTTGAAAGTATGTTAAAGTGATTTAACATGATTTTGTTTGAAGTTTAATGTTCAGAAAGTGGTGGAGTTATTGACTGCAGGAAGTTCGTTATCAAGGACATCTGGTCAGGTAATGACGAATTCACTTCTGAAAAGTCATACTTTATTTGGGTACACTTTTCTTAGCAATAGTTCTTTTCAACAAATAAGTACATGTTTATTTTTTTGGGTTTTATAAGAGTTATGTTATAGGAAAAGTGATTGTGTTATGTTATATAGATTCATTTTGCGTGCCAGAGAATTTTTTTTTTTTTTTTTGCTATGGGCCCCACAAAATGTTGTGTGTGTAGGAAAGTTTTTATGGTCATGTTAAATGATAGATGATAAACCCTTATTTTTTTTAGCTAAAGAGGTTCATAAACATTTTATGATATATTTTTTGTGTGGATGACCATAGGCATTGAATATTCCTCAGATTATCCAAAAGCTTCTCCTAGTGTTGCCAGGCATCTCTATTAAGGTGCTTCCTGAGTTATTAACTATTGAATTATGTTATTCAAATTGCAAATTATGTAGATTAATTATTAGGCTGTTACGTTTTATTCTGTATATGTTAAATCTTATTATGTATATTTGAATTTAAATAGTGTACAAGATTAGATTAGGTTATTATTTCCTTATTATTAGCAAGTTGTTGAACTGCTCATGTATAAAAAAGGAACTCACATTGAGGAAAAAATATAGAAGTGTGAATGAAAATAGATTGGCATTCAATTTGTAAGATGGTTTCAAAGTTCTAAATTCGTAAGTCCCACATTGCTTTCTTGTGTATTGCATCACCCTGTACCTCGGCAAATCTTTTTTTTCACCCACCCAACCCAAACCAAACCACATCATCCTTTTTTCTTTTCTTAATCCCTAGAGATATCCCTAACTCAAACCCCAATGAAATCCCTAACTTTTTTTTTTTTTGGAGATACGAAATCCCTAACTTGACTTCTAGTGGCACCGCCCCATCATCGAACTTTACTCCTATCATCATCCACCAAGATTCCTTTTCCTTCCCTGTATTCATCGTTCTTTGTGAATCCTATTACCCCTTATGGTCCCAACTGATGGACATGCATATCGGTGCTTGCAACAAATTTGGATTTCTCACCGGTACGAATCTGAAACCTTCCCCAAATGATCCCACCTTCGACACTTGGGTCACGGAGAACAAGTGGGTTAAGAGTTGGTTCATTGATTCTATGAGTCCTTCCCTCATGGCCCGTTTCTTGCGCTTGGAAACTGCATTTGAAATCTGGGAGGCCTGCAAACAAACGTACTACGACAGATCTGATGAGACGTGTCTCTTCGAGTTGAATCAGAGATCCTTCTACACCAAGCAGCATAGGCGCCCTTTGGCAACATACTACAACAAACTCCTTGCTATCTTTCAAGAAATTGATCATCAAACGACATCTCAAGCCTCTATTGTTGACGGCGTTGTTCATTTCCACTCTGCCATGGCTCACCTCAGGGTCCACATCTTTCTCAGTGGATTGGACTCTGAATTTGAACATCTTTGTGGTGAAATTATTTGTAAGGAACCCAAACTTGACCTTGAGGGCTTGTATGCATTTGTTCGTCATGAAATCACTCTGCCAAATTATGGACTCTGCTCGTCCATCTTCGGACTCCACAACTTTGTTGACTCTTCGTTCTTCTAGATCTTCGAAGCCTCGTAAGCACTCATCTTCTGAAAAATCAACTCAATTCTCTTGTACCCATTGTGGTGCTACTGGCCACTCAAGAAAATAGTGCTTTGAGATTATAGGTTATCCTGACTGGTGGAATTTTAACAAACAGCCTCGTTGCAAGATCTCTACTGCTGCAATTACTACTATCGTATCTGAACCTCCTGTCGCTCATGCCGCCCTTGCTGCTGATCAGGGTACCTTTGGTAAACCTTATGCTTTCTCTACATTGTCTAAAATCGTACTTGGGTAATTAATACAGGTGGCATAATTGTGGACCCTGTCCTCTGCCTTTTATTTCCACAGCAAATGGTGATACTTCACTTATTACCGGCCAAGGATCTCTCTCCTTATCTCCAAATTCATTCCTGGATTCTGTCTTAGTTGTCCCTTATTTGGAGTTTTACCTCATATCTATTTCACGTATTACTACCTCTTTGAATTGTATTGTTTCTTTCTGGCATGGCTTTTATATTTTTCAGGATATCTCGACTCGGATGACAATTGGTTATGGTGTTAGACGTGGAAGATTATATTTCTTGGATCTTAGTCAGAGTTCTGTTTCCCCATCTATCAAGTCTTTCACCACTTTTGTCGTTGATAAAGCTTCTGGCTCTGTGTGGTTGTGGCATGATAGATTAGGACATCCTTTGTTTAACTATTTGGAGAAATTGTTTTCCTCTTTGAGTAAGGTTGATTTTAAATGTAACACTTGTGAATTGGCAAAAAGCCATCATGTTTCCTACATTCCTAGTCTCAATAAAAGTAGTATTCCATTTCAAGTTATTCCTTTAGATGTTTGGGGTCCCTCTTAGGAACCCTCCTCGTCTCACGCACGTTATTTTGTTACTTTTATTGATGAATGTACTTGGATGACTTGGGTTAGTCTTTTAAAACACAAAAGTGAAGTGTTTATTGCCTTTAAACAGTTTCATTCTATGATTTTCACTCAGTACCAATCTTGCATTCAGGTTTTGCAAACTGATAATGGAACCCAATATATGCATCATACTTCCAATTCATTCTTGGTTGACAATGGCATCAAACATCAAACCTCCTGCACGTATACACCTTCTAACTATTAGATTCATTGGATTACTATTACCATTTTATTAAATTTAATATAAATATTTGTGATATCATATGTTTCTTTGCAAAATTAATAGGTATTATAAGTTTAGCTTTATTTTCTGTTAAATTATTGAATATTAAATATAATATACGCAACATAAATTAAAATTATTATTTAATATCAAAACGTGTCCTAACGTGTCAAAATTTAGCATTTTTTAGAATTAACGTATCACAATCTGTTTATATAATAAATAATCATCAATAACCAACGTCCAAGGTTACATTAAGTGATTAGGGTTTTCCATCTCATTTTAAGTGTTATTATGCAATTTCTGCAGGAGGTATTCGAGTACTCCTCGATGAGTATTCGAATACTCCAAGTCTTCAGAAAGTATTCGATTACTTTCACTCAAGTATTCGAATACCACAAGGTATCCGAATACTTTACCCTCAGTATCCCAATACCACTAGGTATCCGAATACAAACACAACAGTATTCGAATACTACATAGTATTTGAATACTTACTCAAAGGCATTCGAATACTTTTCTTCCCGGAAAAGTATCCCAATACTCCAGCAACGAGTATCCGACTACCAGAGGACAAGTGTTCGAATACTACACGAAAAGTATTCGAATACTTCTCCAACAGAATGCAGAAATTTGAACTTCCATCTGCATAATTCCATTTTTAAGGGTTCTAATGTGATTTAGAGTCCAATGACTCCATAAACAGATGTTCATTATCATGTTTAAGAGTCTGAAACACAATCCTTAACTCAAATGGTTCAAGTTACACTTTTTAACGGATTAAACAAGCTTAAGCCTTATACCAAAATAAAAAATAAAAAAAAGCTTAAGCCATGAAAATACAAAAGCTATAATCTTTGTATACCTAAACTCCGAAAATGACACGGCTTAGGAGTCCTCTACACAGCACCAAGGTTCTGCCGCTTCCCAAATACGAAAATGCACTTCAAGCTATGCCCTTTACCACTAAAATGGCTTCTTGAAGCTAAAACTACCAAGACAATGATTTCACTTAACCAAAGTCAGAACACAACCCCTTTTTAACCTCACAAACAACAATCACACCCCCAGAATGCTTAGCCAACTCCCTCACAATGCTCACAAAACCAGTGTTTATAACTTCTAAGAGGAAGAATCAATGTAAAGGTGAGTTCTTCAGGGATTTCCAAGGAGGAAGACTCAAGTTTTCAAAGGAGAAGAGGTGGCAAGGGTGGCCTGAAGCACAAGTCACGTAGGAGGCACAACATGGCCTAGGGTTTTGGGCCACAAGGGTATTTATAGCCCACTTAAGTGTAATCATGCAATATTAAAAATAATAGCTACACTTATCATTTTAATCTCAAACTTTAGATTCTGAACCTACTCATTTTTCTAAGATTTTTCATATTTTTATTTTATTTTTCACAGTACCTTTCCGGTACGCGCTTTTACATAGCTAGTATCAGTTCTGGCATCAGTTCTCATTATTTCGACTTGAAACTTATTTTGCTAGTCCTATATATTATTCTAGGAATATTCATGCACTTATTATAATTTTTCGAGATACTTCATCGGTAAGCATTTTTACCGTGGAGCATAACCGGTATCTGCACTTTTCGTCAGAAAAATGACTTTCAGCATTATTACTCACTTACCACAATTATTTATGCCTTATCATAATTATTAGGGTCAATTATGAAATTATTTCCTAATTCTCATATATAAATAATTTAATTTCCTAAATTAGCGATGCGGGTTCTTACAATAAGGGTGTGAGGCCACTCATTGCTGAATTTAAGCTTCCGAGTTGGTGTGGTTTGTGGGCTGAGCTCTTAGTCTGGAGCCATTCCCTTAACCTTCGAAGCTTCAAGAAGTGTAACGCCTGACCGCTTCAAGAATCAACGACTATCCCCACATATTAACATGAGACTTTTCAGTGTGCTTTTTCCTCACTCGCACACTTACTGGGAAAACTTTCCAGGAGGTCACCCATCCCAGAATTGCTCCAAGTCAAGCACGCTTAACTGTTGAGTTCTTCTGTTCTGGGCTAACGAAAAGAAGATGCATCTTGTTAGTATAGGTAGTACCAATTAATTCTTACAAGCTATTCCAAACTGTGCAGTCTCACATATGTACAGTCTTTGGAATCTCTCTCTTTCGGGTGTCGATTCGGTTCATCCATGCATGTAACCCCCACGCTGGAAGCCTGTCAGGAGCCGCTCCTTGTCCATGCCTTTTCACACCGGCGATCACTCCTCGCCCTCGTCAGCGCTCGGGATGTTACATGCCCACCAGCTTCCGCCTGGTTCGTCCTCAGACCACACCGTACTGGAAGAGAGGCCTGCTCTGATACCACTTGTAACGCCCAGCCACTTCAAGAATCAACAACTATCCCCACATACTAAGACGAGACTTTTCAGTGTGTTTTTTCCTCACTCACACACTTCCTGGGAAAACTTCCCAGGAGGTCACCCATCCCAGAATTGCTCCAAGTCAAGCATGCTTAACTGTGGAGTTCTTCCGTTCCGGGCTACCGAAAAGAAGATACATCTTGTTAGTATAGGTAGTACCAATTAATTCTTACAAGCTATTCCAAATTATGCAGTCTCACATATGTACAGTCTTTGGAATCTCTCTCTTTCGAGTGTCGATTCAATTCATCCATGCATGTAACCCCCACGCTGGAAGCCTGTCAGGAGCTGCTCCTTGTCCATGCCCTTTCGCACCGATGATCACTCCCCGCCCTCGTCAGCGCTCGGGATGTTACAAGAAGCCATTGTGATAGTGAAAGTACCAAGCTTGTAGTGTATTTTCGTGGACCTTTGAAGTCAGAACCTTGGGGCTGATTTGAGAGCTCCAAGAGCACTTGTAGTTTCTATTTTGAGCCTTTGGGGTATGTTCCTCACCTTTGATCATGAGTTTCCTTGTTAAAGATCAAGTCTTGGCATGAAAAATGATAGGATTAAGTAGCTAACATGATCACTGGTCTAAATGTGTTTAAAGATGCATGCTTTAACGTCTATATGTGTTAAAAATGGAACCTTGGTGGGATATCTTCACGAAAATGCAGAACTGGATTTGATTTATTCGCGAAATATCTGGATCCAAGAGAGATATCCGGATATTGGTATGCTAACAAGTAGTTCTGAAAAAGTTTAATTAAATCTTCTTTGACACAAGAAACTAGACATCTGGGGCTTCTCATACATATAAAGTGCATCCAAGAGAGTTGCAAAACTTCTAAACGGATTTAAAACGCTTAAGAAATGCTAACAAGTCCAAACAGACCATAAAACCTTAAAAACAGTAATTAAAGCATGTTCCAAATAGTGGTCCAACTTCCGAAATATTACAATAATACAGTCATCCAAAGACAAAATAATTAACAGCAAAAAAATTCCAATCAGCAGTTAACAGCAATTATCCAAATTAACAAGGTCATCATATGCTCTTTCGTCCTCCTGCAATTTGATAAAATTGAGCCCCAAAAGGGGTGAGAAAAATTCCAGTAATGTGATAGCAAAACCAGTAATGCAACAGTACTAACTGGATACAGAATTACAAAACAGTCGCATCATCATTTCAAATTCGACAGACACTAATAATAATCATAGTGCGTATATAACGCCAGAGGGTGCGTATATAACGCCAGAGGTGTACGTTCATAGCACTAGAGTGCACGTACTAACAAGCATAGTGGAGGTCCCATAGTGGCTCCTCAGGAGGGTTCCAACTGCGACCTATGTGGACGGAAGCCAAGTGTCCCATACCCTGGTACCGGAAGGATGCCTATAAGATACGTGCTCAAACGTATGCTTACTTTTCATAATTATTTTCAGAAAATCAGCATGAAATTTATGCATGTATGCCATGTCATGGTCCGCACACAAAACAAACAACTAAAATCATGATATGTGTATACATGACTAGATAATAATCAGATGGCATATATCTCATGGATTTCCAGTATCAAGATACTAAACAACAAGTATTTTTCAAAACAAAATATCCAGCATATCATATTCAAGAATAGATTCCAAATAACTTATACAGAATTCGAACCCAAGGCACATGAGAGCAACGTTCACAACACAATAACTAGCTAGCAGTCACAAAAGGTAATGCCACCAGACACTTACCTCACGTGCCGCAAATAAATTACCAAACAGCAGCAAAATAGTCCTCAATCATGAAAATATGTGCTCCTAAGCAAAGGTATACAAGTCAGAAACGTACGTCCATTATTTCCTATACGCAGTACACGTGACTAATCCTTATTATCCTTAATTCCCAATCGGTTTTACCTTGTTTCCTTTTTTAGCAACATTCTGAATTCACAATAATTTTACCAACGTTTAACAGCGAAAAATCCTAAGGTTTCCTTCCCAAACAGAATCAGTTTTTAATAACAAAAGGTATAAGGTGTGCTAAGAGAGAAAATACAGCAGCTGTCCTTTTTATTTCTCCAACGAATACAGTGAACAACCAACATGCAGAAACGGTTACTAACCATTATTAAGTGCCTAAAGGTTCCTTTATATAATTTCCACTTCACTACGCCAAAGTTGCGCAAAAAGAAAATATCTAGCATGTTGTCCTACTAAGTTTAACATATGCAAAGTCTAATTAATTAGATTAATCCATAGAACAGTCCATCAACGTTAAAAGGGAGCTACTTTTCAAGCTCCAAAACCGATTCCTTGAACTTGGGGCGCAAAGGCTTGTTGTTCAACGAAACAGAAACGAAAACAAAGAGGATGAAAAGCATACATCCTCCTAGGATGCACACAAGACCGAAACAGAGAGGGATGAGAGCATGGTTTCCGGTTTTGATACTTCTTGTAGTAACCCGAAATACTCCTAAATCAGCTAAGGTCGCAGCCACCAAGTTCGTGCTAAGATCTTCACCCTTCTACCCTTCAAATACCACGCTATATGAATGCATGCAGGGGAACTATCCACTCTCAAAGAACTCAGATTTGCAACTGCATGCAAGGGGATTTACCCCATTAAAACCGTATGGAGTAAGGGGAAGGAATAAGAGGTTAGGAAATGACAAGTTACCTCCTTGATGTTGGTGGTTTGGCGGCCTTAAACAGAGAAATGAGAGGAAAATAATGCTTAAGGGTTGTGCTATATGCTCATGGAGCTCACAGTTGGAGAGAAAATGGAAGGGGAGAATTTTCTTGGTGTCCCTCCTCTAGTGTCTCACGGTTTTAGAAAGGAAAGGGAGATTAAGTGGCTGAGCTTGGTTCTGTCTTATCAAAATAATTTCTTCAACCTATAACTCTATAATCAGCGCATGGAGTGTTGAAAAGGGATTTGGAAGGCTGATTTAAAATGCTTCTATGACCAGAAAAATAACTTGACTCTTCCCCCATTTGTGCGCACCAAAGAGGGCAGAGGAAGTGAAGGAATTTTGCCCAATACCATCACATGCAAACTGACTACTACACTCTTAATGGCTGCATGTAATAAAGCTGTTTTATTTTGGGTGGTTCAACAAGCAAACTGCTGGCTTTTTACACAATCTATGCGCATGAGAGAAGGGGAGTGGTGAGTTGGCTGACTTGCATTATTTTTGAAAGAACTCAATCAGAATTTTCCCTACCTTATGCGCACATGTGGGGGTTGAAAGGAATGTATAAAAGTTGCCATGTGTAGATCCTAAACCAATGGTGGACTTCCTTGTAAGACCTCAAGATAAGATGAGGATAGATAGGGATTGGGCTGAACCTTAATCCTTCCTTATGTCCCAAGGCCTTCAGCCCTAACATGAGACGGGGCCACAAATATACAAGCCCAATAGTGCTACTAACTTAATTACTAACCCACAAAATTATAAGTTCTCATGTAGCCCAAGAGACATTATGCTTTCTTTTTATATGTTACAATTAATATATTCCTATACCTTTTAACTAAAGTTTCGCATGCCTAAGGTAAATACTCACCATAATTGTAATTCATATAACTCCCTAAATCAAATTAATTCCATTCTAGGGAAAGTAGTTATATAATTCGCAAACAAGGCATGTATTAACATATAATTCGGATTTCACACATGATTCCATATTCCTCATAACAATTTATATATTTTTCCTAATTATGTGGGATGTTACACTCTCCCCACCAAAATGGAACTTTGTCCGAAAATTAGACTTACTTACTAATTAAATAGTTCTGGATATTGATTCTGGATATCATCTTCGCGCTCCCAAGTGGCCTCATATGTCGATTTATTGTTCCACAACACTTTCACCAACGGTATCTCCTTGGAAGTAGCTGTTTAACTGACCTCTCGAGAATTTCGAATGGTTGAACATGGTACATCAGATTTTCTCTTAACTCAGATTTTCTCTTAACTCCAATTCTTCTGGATGTAAAACATGAGATGGATTAGATAGATATCTCCTCAGTTGCGACACATGAAATACGTTATGAATCCCTGAGAAATTAGGCGGTAACGCCAATCGATACGCTGACTCTCCAATCTTGTCCAAGATAAGATACGGTCCCAAGTACCGCGGACTCAACTTCTTCACTCCCATTCTCTTGCCGAGTCCTGAGGTGGGTGTGATTCTAAAAAATACACGGTCTCTCACTTCAAAGGATAAGGTCTTATGAAGATTGTCGTAGTAACTTTTTTGTCTTGCCTGAGCCCTCTGCATATTTTCTTTGATCTTCTGTACCTGCTCAGATGTTTCTTGAATCATATCAGGCCCCAAAATACTCCGCTCATAAACTTCTACCCAACACAACGGGGATCTACCTTTCCTCCCGTACAGAGCTTCATACGGAGCCATTCTGATGCTGGAATGATAATTGTTATTATATGCAAACTATACCAAAGGAAGATACTTATCCCAACTGCCTCCTTGATCTCAGATACATGCCCGTGACATATCCTCTAGAACCTGATTAGTGTGCTCAGTCTGGCCATCGGTTTGCGGGTGATAAGAAGTGCTCAACCTCAAGTGGGTTCCAAGAGCTCGCTGAAAAGACTCCCAGAACTTAGAGGTGAACTTGGGATCACGATCACTGACGATACTGGTGGGAACTCCATGCAGCTTCACAATCTCCCGAAGGTAAATCCTGGCAAGCTTCTCTGTATTATACGTGGTTCGGACACTTAGAAAATGAGCTGATTTTGTCAACCGATCAACAATTACCCAGATGGCATTGAATCCTTCTTGCGTCCGAGGAAGTCCGACTACAAAGTCCAAGGCAATATTGTCCCATTTCCATTCAGGAATCTCCAAAGGTTGAAGAAGTCCCGAAGGTTTTTGATGTTCATACTTCATCTTCTGACATGTTAGACATCGAGCTACATACTCCGCAATATCATTTTTCATACTCGGCCACCAGAACGAAGTCTTCAAGTCATGATACATCTTGGTGGATCCAGGATGAACGGTATAATTACCCTTATGGGCCTCCTGCAGCACTTCTTGCTTCAATTCGTCATTCGGCACTACTAGCCGACCTTGGAATCTCAACATTTCATTCTCATCCCATACTACGTCTTGAATACCAGCCAAATTATGGACTAGTTCTTCATCCCTTTGAGCCCTCTTGATTCTACGGAGTAATTCATTCTCTATTTTTACACTGCCCAATCTTATACTACGCCTCATTCTGACAACAGACAAATTCATATCTCGAAAAACTTCAAATAGTTTAAGTTCTTCCATCATCAATGTTGCAGTGTGCAGAGTCTTTCGACTCAAGGCGTCAGCTACCACATTTGCCTTTCCTGGGTGGTATTTAAGTTCAAACTCATAATCTTTCAAAAATTCCATCCTCCGTCGTTGCCTCATGTTTAACTCCTTTTGATCGAACAAGTACTTTAGACTCTTGTAATTGCTGAAAATTTAAAACTGTGAGCATACAGATGATGTCTCCAGATTTCTAGTGCAAACACTATGGCTGCTAACTCCAGATCATGCGTAGGATAATTTTCTTCATGAGATTTTAATTGGCGTGAGGCATAAGCCACGACCATACGATCTTGCATCAATACACATCCAAGTCCTTTCAACGACGCATCACAGTACACTTCAAATTTTCTAGTTGGGTCCGGAATAGTAAGTACCGGAGCACTTGTTAATCTACCTTTTAACTCCATGAAACACTCTTCATAAGCGTCAGTCCACTCAAAAGACACATCCTTCCGAGTGAGACGGGTCAGAAGCTGTACTAGTTGAGAGAAATTTTGGATAAATCGTCGATAATAGCCTGCAAGACCCAAGAAACTCTGCACTTCAGTAACGGTACTGGGTCGTTCCCAATTCGAAACAGCTTCAACTTTGCTGAGATCCACAGCTATACCTTCTGCTGAAATTATGTGGCCCAGAAACTGGACTTCACTTAGCCAGAACTCACACTTCAACCACTTTGCGTACAATTGCTTCTCTTTAAGGATTTGCAAAAAGATCCTCAAATGTTCAGCGTGCAGTTCTTCATTGATAGAATAAATCAGAATGTCATCGATAAACACAATAATAAACTGATCCAAGAATGGACGGAAGATGCAGTTCATATAATTCATGAATACCGCTGGAGCATTTGTAAGTCCGAACGGAATCACTTGATATTCATAATGCCCATAACGAGTCCTAAAAGTTTTCTTCGGAATATCCTCCGGTTTGACCCGAATTTGATGGTATCCTGAACGTAAATCTATTTTGGAAAAGACTCTGGCACCTCTCAGCTGATCCATCAAATCATCGATCCTGGGAAGCGGATGCTTATTCTTCACTGTCACTTTGCTCAGTTGACGATAATCTACACACAAACGTAGACTACCATCCTTCTTCTTAATCAGAATTGCTGGAGCACCCCACGGAGAAGTACTGGGTCAAATGAATTCTTCTGCCAGAAGTTCTTCTATCTACTTCTTCAGCTCCCAAAGTTCCAAAAGTGTCATACGGTACGGAGCAATGGAAATAGGTCCAACTCCAGAAATAAGTTCAATGGGAAATTCGATTTCCCGATGAGGAGGTAGTCGAGGAATTTCATCGGGAAGCACCTCCTCGAACTCATTGACAACAGGAACATTTTGAATTTGGTTGTCAACCGAAGTCTCAAACTCAATCAACAACGGATATCCTACATCTCCCCGAAGGAGTTCTTACCTGAATTGTAATAAAGAAATAGTAGCAAAAGACTGAAAGTTACCTTCTCTTGAAGGAACAATGACCTTCCCTGCTTAACAGTCCAAGGTTATTCTGTTTTCCACCAACCAGTCCATACCTATAATCACTTCAAGACTGAATATCGGCAGGACCACTAAATTCACCGTATAGGTATTTCCGTCAAATTGTAAAATACAACCCCTGCAAATTTCTGAGGTCGTACAAGATCCTCTAGTAGGAGTACTGATGCTTAACTCATAGGGTAACGAAGCCGGGGTGATCCCTATTCTCATAGCAGTACGCCTTGCAATAAAAGAGCCTGATGCTCCAGAATCAAAAATAACTAAAAGAGGATGACCATTCAGAATTACATTACCTCGGATTAAATTTGGATATTTCTGAGCTTCATTTGCATCAAGGGTGAACACCCGAGCCTGAGTAGGAGGTCGATTAGGATTCTGGGGGCAGTCAGAAACAAATTTTCCCGACTCTCCACACCTGTAGCATAAGTTGTTCCCACGTTGGCAGACTCCAGCATGATTCTTTCCACAAGTAGGACAAGCAATGGGACCTTGTCGTCCAGCAGATGTTTGACCAGGAGCATTATTTCTCTTGAAGTTCCCAGTCCGAGTTTGCAACTGCGGACCCTTGCCTTTGTTCATTCCGGTAATCTTTTTGAAGAACCGGCCCACTTTACTTCCTCCCTGTGATTGCATCGGCTGCTTAGACAGGTTCTTTGCTTCATTGATAATTTCTTCCGCTTGTCGACTCTAATTAATTAATTCAGGCAGAGTGCGATTAGCTGTAGTCAGCATGAGCTTCCGGATCTCCGGGTGCAATCCGCTTTCATATCTTTCTACTTGCCACTCTTCGTCATAGATGTTCCGATCGAAATTTGCATATTCCATTAGCTGCCCGAACTTCGTAATATATTCATTGACAGATATGTTGTCTTGCCTTTGTGACACAAGCTCAGTGTGTTTCATTCTTCTCATCGCCTTTGGGAAATATTTATCCAGAAAAACCGGTCGAAACACCGCCCAGGTCAGTTCAACATTTTGAGCTCGAAGTAGAGCCCTCGCACTGGTCCACCAAGTCAAAGCTTCACCATTAGCTGGTATGACGCATAGTCAGTCTTCTGAGCTTCAGGGCATCCCATACGTTCAAATATATGCTCGATCATCTGCAACCATCTGGCTGCAGTCTCAGGGTTATCCCCACCTTCAAATGTGGGTGGCTGGAAATTTTAGAAGTCTTTCAACCTCTGTCTGGCAATTTCTTCAGCATTGTCCTGCATCTGGGGTTGGTTCGGATTCTGTTGCCGATGTTCTCTCCACTCTTGACTCATGTTCTGGACAAAAGTGGCCAACCCGCCAATAGTAGTGATAAGGTCGTCAGCGGCATTACTAGGTCTTCCCTGAGTAGAACCACGGGTACATGCCATTTTTCTGCACTCACAATACCACGAAATGAGCTGATCAGACTCACTGCAAGCTATTCATGATAGCAATCCCAAGTAGGTACTTGAGTTCTAATCAGAGAAGTTAACAATGCATCTGTCCCTATCACGGTATAATTCTAACAATCTAGCTATAACACGTACTGTGTCTCAAACAGTTAAACATTTTATCATGCAGCAAGCAACAATTATATAACAGTCAATTACAATCAGCAAACAATTCATCAAGCAACAAACAATTCAAATAGCAAACAGACACCATGAACCAAAACTGCTCTGATACCAATTAGTGTGACACCCTCCCTTGTATGCATCCAAGAGTGTTGTCTGCTAAACGAATTAGAGTCGGAATGCTAACAAGTAGTTCTAAAAATTTTAAGTCTCATAAAACTTTTCGTATTCAAATCTGGTCTAAAAATAACCCATGTGACATTTAGACAAAAATTAATTTAGTTGCTGACACATTAATTTTCCTGACAGACCTTGCTGCCTTGTAAAAATCATATCCAATCGAGTACAAAAATTTAAGTAAATCTTATTTGACAGAAGAAACTAGACATCTGGGGCTTCGCATACATATAAAGTATGAGCGAATCGGAGGTCTCTAGCCCCTCGGAATAGAACTCACAAAACAGTTTAGAAAATAGCATTTAAAACGCTTAAGAAATTATTTTTCGCAAAACGTAATTAGAATTTTTCCAAAGTCCAAACAGACCATAAAACCTTAAAAATATTAATTAAAGCATGTTCCAAACAGTAGTCCGACTTTCAAAATATTACAATAATACAGTCTTCCAAAGACAAAATAATTAATAGCAAAAAAATTCCAAGCAGCAGTTAACAACAATTATCCAAATTAACAAGGTCATCATATGCTCTTTCGTCCTCCTGCAATTTGATAAAATTGAGCCCCAAAAGGGGTGAGAAAGATCCCAGAAGTGTGATAGCAAAACCTGTAATGTAACAGTACTAACTGGATACAGAATTACAAAACAGTCGCATCATCATCTCAAATTCGAGAGACACTAATAATAATCATAGTGCGTATATAACGCCAGAGGGTGCGTATATAATGCCAGAGGGTGCGTATACAACGCTAGAGGTGTACGTTCATAGCACTAGAGTGCACGTACTAACAAGCATAGTGCAGGTCCCCTAGTGGCTCCTCGGGAGGGTTCCAACTGCGACCTATGTGGACGGAAGCCAAGTGTCCCATTCCCTGGTACCAGAGGGATGCCTATATGATGCGTGCTCAAACTTATGCTTACTTTTCATAATTATTTTCAGAAAATCAGCATGAAATTTATGCATGTATGCCATGTCATGGTCCGCACACAAAACAAACAACTAAAATTATGATATGTGTATGCATGACTAGATAATAATCAGATGGCATATATCTCATGGATTTCCAGTATCAAGATACTGAACAACAAGTATTTTCCAAAACAGAATATCCAGCATATCATATCCAAGAACAGATTCCAAATAACTTATACAGAATTCGAACCCAAGGCACATGAGAGCAACGTTCACAATACCATAATTAGCTAGCAGTCACAAAAGGTAATGCCACCTGACACTTACCTCACATGCCTCAAATAAATTACCAAACAGCAGCAAAACAGTCCTCAATCACGAAAATATGCGCACCTAAGCAAAGGTATACAAGTCAGAAACGTACGTCCATTATTTCCTATACGCAGCACACATGATTACTCCTTATTATCCTTAATTCCCAATCGGTTTTTCCGTGTTTCCTTTTCTAACAACATTCTGAATTCACAATAATTTCACCAACGTTTAACAGCAAAAAATCCTAAGGTTTCCATCCCAAACAGAATCGGTTTTTAATAACAAAAGGTATAAGGTATTTTATTCTATTTTCCATTCAAGTGACCCATGGTGTGCTAAGAGGGAACATACAGCAGCTGTCCTTTTAATTTGTCCAACAAATACAGTGAACAACCAACATGCAGAAACGGTAACTAACCATTATTAAGTGCCTAAAGGTTCATTTATATAATTTCCACTTCACTAAGCCAAAGGTGCGCAAAAAGAAAACATCTAGCATGCTATCCTACTAAGTTTAACATATACAATGTTTAATTAATTAGATTAATCCAGGGAACAGTCCATCAATGTTAAAAGGGAGCTATTTTTCAAGCTCCAAAACTGATTCCTTGAACTTGGGGTGCAAAGGCTTGTTGTTCAACGAAACAGAAACGAAAAAAAAGAGGATGAAAAGGATACATCCTCCTAGGATGCACAAAAGACCGAAATAGAGAGGGATGAGAGCATGTTTTCCAGCCCGAAATACTTGTAGTAATCCGAAATACTCCTAAATCAGCTAAGGTTGCAGCCACCAAGTTCGTGCTAAGATCTTCACCCTTCTACCCTTCAAATACCACGCTATATGTCTGCATGCAGGGTAACTATCCACTCTCCAAGAACTCAGATTTGCAGCTGCATGCAAGGGGATTTACCCTATTAAAACCGTATGGAATAATGGGAAGGAACAAGAGGTTAGGAAATGACAAGTTACCTCCTTGATGTTGGTGGTTTGGTGGCCTTAAACAGAGAAAGGAGAGGAAAATGATGCTTAAGGGTTGTGCTATATGCTCATGGAGCTCACGGTTGGAGAGAAAATGGAAGGGGAGATTTTTTCTTGGTGTCCCTCCTCTAGTGTCTCACGGTTTTAGAAAGGAAAGGGAGATTAAATGGCTGAGCTTGGTTCTGTCTTATCAAAATAATTTCTTCAACCTATAACTCTACAATCAGTGCATGAAGTGATGAAAAGGGAGTTAGAAGGCTGATTTAAAATGCTTCTATGACCAGAAAAATAACTTGACTCTTCCCCCATTTGTGCGCACCAAAAAGGGCAGAGGAAGTGAAGGAATTCTGCCCAATACCATCACATGCAAACTGACTACTACACTCTTAATGGCTGCATGTAATAAAGCTGTTTTATTTTGGGTGGTTCAACAAGCAAACTGCTGGCTTTTTACACAATCTATGCGCATGAGAGGAGGGGTGTGGTGAGTTGGCTGACTTGCATTATTTTTGAAAGAACTCAATCAGAATTTTCCCTACCCAATGCGCACATGTGGGGGCTGAAAGGAATGGATAAAAGTTGCCATGTGTAGATCCTAAACCAATGGTGGACTTCCTTGTAAGACCTCAAGATAAGATGAGGATAGATAGGGATTGGGCTGAACCTTAATCCTTCCTTATGTCCCAAGGCCTTCTGCCCTAACATGAGATGGGGCCACAAATATACAAGCCCAATAGTGCTACTAACTTAATTACTAACCCACAAAATTATAAGTTCTCATATAGCCCAAGAGACATTATGCTTTCTTTTTATATGTTACAATTAATATATTCCTATACCTTTTAACTAAAGTTTCGCATGCCTAAGATAAATACTCACCATAATTGTAATTCAAATAATTCCCTAAATCAAATTAATTCCATTCTAGGGAAAGTAGTTATATAATTCGCAAACAAGGCATGTATTAACATATAATTCGGATTTCACACATGATTCCATATTCCTCATAACAATTTATATATTTTTCCTAATTATGTAGGATGTTACAATATCCGCCTATGATATCCGGATATTGATATCCGGATATGGGGTTGGTGATATCCGGATATGGCCCCAACATATATCCGGATATTATGGGCTTATGGCTTTGGGAGAAGCCTAATATCATGAAACAAAAAAGGAAAACATTGTCGTTAGGTCATGTACTATTAGATTATGAATGTTGATAAGATTGCTGGTATAAATAGGTTGTGATTGCGCTGTTGTGGACCTTGGGCTGTTGTGGACTCTTGACTTGGGATTCTTAGCTTGCGAGGTAAGCTTTCGTGTCCTCGATTTTGCCCATTATTGGTTCCACCATATCTCATGGAGGGATGATTTATATGCATGATGTGTTTTTATGAAATGATGATTATTGAAATGCTATTAAGCTATTAAGTGCAAGTGCCTTATGACATGTATGTGGTGTTCCACCTAGACGGTAAGCCTGAGTATGTGGAGACATACAAGATGGTGATTCTGTGGGTGAGGTACAAGTGGTGTTCCTTGTACTGTAGGTTGTAGATGTATGTAATTTCTGCATGTTTATTCTCTGGCCAGTAGGATTCTGACACACATGACATGATTATATGCTGCCTTGCACGGATTTGGAACTTATATTGTTATACTGCTTTGAACTTATATTGCACATGTAAGTGAGCTTGGGGTAGAGAGATCCCTAAGGACCCTTTGTCTTACTGAGATTTCTTTTTAGAGGTCTCACCTTGTGTTGGGGCATATTTTCAGGTACAGGTACCTCGGGGGTTGATACCTCTGGAGGAAGGAAGCCGGAGTTGAGTTGATTATGCATGTTGACTGCTGATATGCCTGATCAGGATTATGCTTTATTTTCATTATCATGTTATTTGAGTTGAGACTTTGTTTGCCTATGTTGCCTTTTTTGGTGAGCATGGGGTTGTCCATGTCACATTGACATTAGTTATGTTTGACTTTATTTGAGTTGTATAATGTATCAGAATATTGTCTGGTTTACGTGTTGTAGTTCCGTGACTAGATACACATTTATATTATGAGGTTATTCAGTTAGTTATTTATTGCAATTTACATACAAGAAATACTTTGAAAAAGGATTAAGTAATCAACTTGGTTAATGATAATGACGTCGTAATTGAAATGAAAAAGTTAGCTTCCGTATTTATTTAGTTGTGCTACTCCCATATGTATGTTTAATACCACACGGGGTGTTACATGTTCTTCTCTCTCTCCTCTGTGTTTTTCATTTTTCCACTGCGCTGGCCGACCTGATGATGCAGGCCGACCTCTGATTGAAGAGCCGAACTATGATGATGCAAGCGGACCTCTGATTGAAGAGCCGAACTATGATGATGCAAGCCGACCTCTTATTGAAGAGCTGAGCTCCTAGCTCTAGGTTTGACTTCGCAAAGGCTTCTTAGCCGAGATAGGGATCCGAGTTCCCAACGAATACCAATTGTTGGGTTGTGCGGGGGAAGCTCATGGCAGGGAGAGACCGCTAATCATGGGTCAAGTGAATAACGACATTAAGTGGATTTGGAACACCATAATCAAATCTAAAATCTTAAGTCATCAAGTGCATGGATCCTTCCAATTACATGTTGCTCCCTTAGTCCACTTTTAACTAATACGAGACTTTTTCACTCAATCTTTCACACTTAAATTCCTAATCTATAGGAACAGTCACCAAATTCCAAACCTGCTTCATTAATTGTGAGTACTCTCATCGACTTATATAGTGTACAATTTTAAAAACATTATTTTACCCAATCAACCTTTTATTTGATAATTTCCGATTCCTTCTTCACTAGTGACAATTAGACACGTTAAATAAAATATGAAATTCGATTATTATAGCTAATTAAAAAATTATTTTAACAAGGTCCAATGTCATTGAAATTTGTGTTTATTTAAGCCACATTTGTGTTTATTTAAGCCACATCTCATCATCAAAGGTAAAAATATCTACAATAAAAAAGTGGCATGCACTCCTAAGTTAGATTTAAAAAAAAGTATAATAAAATGCAAATGGGATTTAGTTATTGCGATGTGATGTGTGACCTTCATAATTTTGCTTGGAATGATTCGATTAGAGGTCTTTGTAAAGTTGTGCCAATAAGAGAGTGTAATTAGATGGCTACGACCATTAAGAAGAGAGTATTAGATATGATGTCCATGTCATTAGTTTAATACGTTAGCTTTTATCATTTATGGACAAGAACACGAGCAATTCATTGTAGAAGAATTGTTTGATACAAACAATGCATTGTGCTTTAGTGAGAGGTCACATATAGTAGGTAAACTCCCAAACCTTAGACAACAAATTAAATCCCAAAATAAAAAAAGAGGGGGGCCTTAGGTGCCCTTTTGATTGAGCAAGAGCCGTATCACAATAAGGTAACTACTGGTCTTAAGTTGATTCTTTCCTTGAAGAATTGTTTATAATTTTGGCACAACAGGAAAAAAAAAAATTAAACTATTAATTTTGCTTTGAAAAACAAATTATTATTGTTATATCACTATTCCTCCAAAAGAATCAAATTTCAAGTTAAATGTAATTTAGGTTGATACCCTCATTGTGTTTGATGTAGATTGTTTCATTTTATTTGCTTAATATTTTGTGCTATGTTTTTTTTTTTTTAAAAAAAAATTTGAGGTCAAATACTGAGGTAGAAGCTGTAGGGTCTTGTGCTATTAGGGAAAGCTTAAGTTTAGAACTGATAAAAAATATATAGGATAATTGAGTTGTTTATTTGAATTCATGTACATTAGAAATAACAAAGAAATGGATTAGGCATGAAATTCTGATTTTAACAAATATTTTATCTGTCCCTCTCTCTCTACCAATTAATTGAATTCAACCAAAGTACTTACTCACCTATTACGAAATTTCTACTTGTTTTCTTTGGATTCAGCTTCTCCAACATAGAATTTATGACAAAGAATCTTTTTTCATCATATGTTTGAGATCCTAAGCAATAAGCATCCTTAAGAGTTAAGACAGTGGGAACATCTGAAAATATTATAACATAATTTAACTTGAATTGTTTTAATTGGGCTTTTTTAACTTGTCAAGTCTCAACATTAGGCCTAATCTTGGGCCAGTGAACCCATAAGACTTAGGCATGCAACTAAAGCCCATAGTTTGACCCAACGAACATGTCCATGGTCTTATCCTTAATCCTGCACAAGCGGTGGCTTCATTCTTTCCTTCCATTATAATTAGTGCCTAAGCTCATTAGGCATCTGATCAGGTTGGTTTATGCCATTTCTCTAACTATGTTTATATTTTTGTTATTTTCTTTCTAATTTTTAATTAATTCATGGGTAGTTTATCAGCTTAGTTTACCCCTATGAGATTTGAGTTTAATGATAGGATGTTACTTGTGCATGATGAAATGAAAAGTATATTATATGTTACTCTTAATGGTACTATGACAATAGTAACTGATAGTGGAAAAAGCAGAGCATTATACCTATAAGGGGGAGTTAACATGTGTACCGTTGGGATCTATAAGCCCACTATATTCCCTTTGGGGGAAGATGGTTACTGTATGGGTGATACCTTTAGCACAGGTAAAGACCAGGCTAAGAGGTACTATTTCAAGTGCAAAGCAAGTAAGTAATCAATATAGGGTTAGTGAATGAACAAGGAACTCAAATGAATGGGCAAAATAACGATACATAAGATAACTTCAATGTGCCCAGGAGGGGGCTATTTATAGGGGAAGGTCATATGAACCTTCAGTGAGTGGGTAAGGTAGGAATCAACCCTCCTTGGGATCAGCTTATGATGGCCGATGCTTTGGGGCGTGACAGGCGCTGCTATGATAGCAGCGCTGCATTCTCTGCGTCTGGCGGTGTCAGCGTGTGACAAAGGGCAGTTCCCCTTTATGGTACCTGGGGCGATTGCCTTTTGGGGGTTGGGGTCCCAAGATGGGACATTTTGGTGATTCTCCTAGGAAGTGGTGTCACGTCAGGGATTGGGAAGGTCAGCTATTGGTAGGGCTGACGTAGGTGAGGAGTTTAGGTTGGGCTGGGGACTTTGGGCCTCTAAGTTATTGGGTCATCCAGAACAGGAGTTACTGGGCCATCCAGAACAACATGCATACTACACAATCCATCTCTGAAATGTTTAGTTTCAATATGGATGTGTATTATAATTGATACTTCTTGGAAACTAGAGAGTTTGTTATGATTATGCAACACTCGCAATTTTGTGTGTTTATCTGCATTTTTTAATTTATTGCTTGACTGGAAGTACGGGTTTGTAGATTTATATATCAAATCAATGGTTGAATGAACTAGAGAGTCATTTTACTCAAATCAACAAAAACTAGGTCAGGCCTTTAATTAAAAAGAAAAAATGTCAGTTGAATTGAAACCGCACTCATTTTTTTTTATACATGTGATAATTGAACACATAACTTAATATAACATACTCAAATCTCTTACTACTAGACCAAACCTAATGACTTAAACCTCACTCATTCTTTGGATATGACATGCATGGTGTTGCCTTGCTAACAGTTATGCAAGTAGCACACAAGTATACGCGGTAACAAGTAATATAGGGCATATTGGAGACCCTAATATCGTTACCACAAGGATCTTTGGCGATTTTGACTTGACTAAAATTTGCAATTGCTAAAACTGAATCTATTCTAAGAAGTGAGTAAAAATAAAAACAAAGTAATCACAAGACTAAGTTAAAATATTACTGACCAGTGACTCTAATAGTTATTTTTTAGGTTTTTCAGAATTGATTTCTTGAGCTGAAGGGTGAAAAATGGAAAGAAATAAAATTGAATATCTGATATAAAAAGATTTTTATATAAAGAAATTGTAAAAAGAACTATGATTGAAATATTAAAAATCAAAGGAACAGAAATCTGAGTTGGTGAAAAATAGGTTGGAAAAATAGGTTAAGCTTCGGTTACCTTTCTGACAACAATGGAGTAAATGTCAAATACAAATTATTAAAATCAAATTCTCAGTTAATGGATCACTTCTTGTTGATTTTAATCTCTTAAAATCATTTTATACTAAATAATCATTTACACATCTCTGTGCTAAATGAAGCAATGACTCATGCCATACAAGTCCGAAATTACATGGGTGCTGTCCTCATCTCTGAGAGATAGCCATGAATGCTCTCACAATCAAGTCCATGTGCTTAACACATTTCCAGAATTAGTCACCTCAATGACTACTTCCTAACATAATATCTACCATCAGGCCTCAATGACAGAATATTTAATTACAAAGCAAAGTATTAAACAACCGAGAATTAAAGTTTAACAAAAGTAATTAACAAGCATCCATTACTGAGGTTCGGGTACCCTACACCCAACCTTAAAAGGTTTAGCTCCTATCCATAAGAATGGAGCTCAAAAATAGCAAACGAAATTAGAAAAATTACAGAAAAATGAAGTGCAGAAATCGTAAAAGTACATCACTAGTCCTAATCACCGGAATAGCTTAGTGTTGTACTGACATGTTTAAATCCAAACAACATAACTCCATTATAGTACCAGAAAAATATAAATAAAACTAAAAATATGACGAAGACGAATACAGAAGATGAAGGACCAAGAAGCCGGCTCTCACATCCTCTATTTCTTCTCTTTTATAGCTCTCCTCCATTGCATGCACGAGCTTTTGCCTCACTTCTCAGCAAGCATCATGCGCTCCTTCCAACCGTGCGATTCCTTTACACAAGCAGTTTCCACACTCCAAAAATCGCTTCAGCCCCCACTCCTAACAAACTCCAGCTCACCCAATCAGTTAAGGGTAGTGTTTGGCATTTTTTATATCAAGCAAAATGGCTAGGGTCAGAGAATTTTTTTGTTGAGTCGCTCACTTAAGGGACCAATGGTGAAGGCTAAGGCTCTGTGGATGACCAAAAACAAAGACCAGTATGGCTTGGTGGTTCGATTTGTTAAGAGGAATCAAGATGGAAATGGGTTGGAAAATACGATGAGGGTTAGGGTTCGGTCACAAGGTAAGTGTGAGGGTTCACAAGTCTCAACCTTTTTCACGCTTCTGAGTCTTTCTCTTTATTCCATTTTTTTCTTTCTTTCTTTGCTTTTCTTCAATTGGGCTTCTGACTTGCCTTTCAAAAGTCCAGCCCATTCCTTTTCTTCTTTTCTTTGCTTTATTCCAGTGTTGTTAAACCCGACCCGACCGGATCGACCCGGGTTCCGGCAACCCGGTTGGGTGACCGGTTTGGGTAAACTTTTGGACCAGATAAGTAATCAACCCCCAACGACCCGCCGGGTTTTTACCGGGTCCCGTTGACCCTCCGAGTTTTGTGAACCGGTCCGGGTCAAAGTGAAAAAAAAAAAAAAAAAAATTTACACAAATGAAAAATCACACAATAAGTGAAAAATAATAAAACTGTTTATGAAATCAATCCCTAAAGTTTGTTGATATTGATGATATTAGCTTGGTTTATATGTTGCTACACCATCCAAACAAAAAAATCTTTACATATGCATACACTGATCAGGAAGAAGAGCTATTGTGTTCATTTTTCAAGATTTGGGATTTTTTTTCTAAAATCTTTACATATGCATCCAGTGAGTAGGAAAAATTAAAGTTTCTCAAGTTGCACCAGATGTTGATTCTTCATATTTTTATATATATATTTATATAGGAAGGGTTATATTTACAAACTTTTTATTTACAAATTATACTATGCACTACCGGGAAAACACTAGGTTACACTATGTTCTCCGGGGAGTACATAGTGTAATTTACAAAAATTTGTAAAAAAAGTTTGTTAACGGATCCTTCCCCTATTTATATATATATATATATAATATATCCGGGTCAACCAGTCTAACCACTGACCCACCGGTCCAACTAGTGACCCAATGACCCAGTACCCCGACCAAGTTGATGCCCGGTCCGAGTTTAACAACACTGCTTTATTCTTTTCTTTCTGGCTTTTCTGATTTGGAAGGTAAAAATGGGCCTGAAAATTAAAATTACAGCCCATTAGCACTTAATCAGTAAATCTCAACTCAATACAATTTGGGGTATCTAATAACACAAAAAATACTTTTATTTCCATTTGCATATTAAAACCATATGTTTTAAGTTACATTTCATGGACTTATCAAATAGCATCACTAACTCCGCGTTCATTAGTAAGTGACAGTTATTTTTCATTGGAGGATTGCTAACTTTATTTTTCTTCTTTTTGAAGTGATATGTTATTTAATTTTATAAAATATATGAGCATATTAATAATGTGATATCTAGTGTTATTTAAAAAATCATATTTTCAACCCCCAAGGGTAGTTCAGTTGGCAGCTGAGCTCTCAAGGGATTGCTTGGTGCAGGGATCAAACCCTGCCTCAAGCAGTTTCTTAGAAAATCTTTGGGGGCCAGAGGATAAGCCAAAAATCTTCGGTTGGGGGATTAGTCTCGTCCTTTCCCCGATTGCGAAGTTTAGTGCTGTAATAGCCCGTTACGTACCGGTATTGTTAACATTAATTATGATATTAAGCGCAGTTACAATCACAACAGTTCATTTATAAAAATGAGAATAAACTTTATCCGATTATTACGCGAACAGTAAAAGTATAAAAAACGTAATAATAAAAAGCTGTGATCGTAACTGAAACACTAGCGGAAGACTTACTTAACTATTTATACACTTTATTTTATCACATACAAGATACTAAGGGGTTCCCATAAACCCACTTAGCCAATCCCTCACTTTTTAAGTTTTTACCACTTAACAGGATTTGCCAATCTGTTTTTCCAAGAACACAAAAAAAAAATCCAAACTTAGACTCCAGGTTTTCTTTTTTCCTTATTCAATTACCTTTCTAACAAGCTATCACACACTCGATTCCGAGCTCGTGAGCTCCGGTTATCGCCGTTTGAAGTTGGACAAACAACATTGCCTACCAACTCCAAAACAGCCTAAAACCTCCAAACTTCACGGAATAAACTGCACCTAACCACAAGGCCACTGTCTCTCAAACTTCTACACCATAAACTAGACACCTCAAACTTCGATTTGATATATCGTATGCTTAATTTGATCAAGTAATGAAGTGGGAATTAATTTCTCAAAACTGCTTCAAATCTGCCCCCTAAACAGGACAGAACAGGGCAGTACGTGACAACAGCCCCCCATGGGCTGCGCACACCACCAATGAACCTAGGCTTTTGACACAACGTAGGGGACATCTTAAGCTTCAAAATAGCATATGGCATGTCCCAATCGGACCACTATGGAGAGAGATACGCTCTTCCAAAGTTCACCCAAAAACTGCCAATTCTACAGAAAATTAGGCAGAGTTTCCTTTGTATTTCCTAAAATCCCCAAATTTGCATAAGCTGTTTAACACTACAATACACCTAAGGTTGTGCAAAATAACCAAAAAAATGGGTCGAAATCCAGCATAAAATAACTGGTTTTAAAA
The DNA here is from genome assembly GCA_032173675.1 of Gastrolobium villosum. Lineage (NCBI taxonomy): Eukaryota > Viridiplantae > Streptophyta > Magnoliopsida > Fabales > Fabaceae > Gastrolobium > Gastrolobium villosum. The sequence goes on from JAVKPL010001812.1 coordinate 29,775, forward strand.
ACTAATGGGTGGCACACACAAGGACATTTTCAAACCAAACAAATTAATTTTTATAACCTTGGGGCACTTACAATCCAATCCAAATTATACATAAAACATAAGCAATTCACTTTCAAATCTTTTATAGTTTCAATCACCAACTTCAATTTCATGCATATATCATCATACAGATAATCATAAACCTAAAGTAGGCCTAAAGCCCTTCCATCATAATAAGCATACATCCATGGTATATTTACAATACTGAATTACAATTACACTTACACTTTAACTTCAATTTACAATAATCCACATATTAAAACTTTACTTAACAAATGAACTCATAACTAAAATGACATGATCATGGATAATTAATGACAACACTTCATGATCATCCTATGGGCCTCTTGCCCGCCACTCCTGTGCCACTGCTACCTCCTGAAATAAATGCCCCGAGACGGGGTGAGATATACGAATATATCTCAGTAACCCAGAGGTTCTGGAGAAAACTCCGCCCAATGGTTCACTTTGATGTATATCAATAATATAAAACACCATCACTGTTATAAAACGGGATAAAGCAAGGGATTTAGAGAAAGGGGGATACTATCATAAACAACTACGACATGCGGGATGGTAGCTACCAATACCACGCCATGTCCTCGGCTATACGCCTATGGGTGCTACCCCTGGCGTGTTCAGAGAACAACCCACCAAGGTACCCCTTCCAACCATATACACCCGAGACTACCTAGTGTGCTCCTATCCGGATAACACACCACGACCCTGTGTCAACTGGAACTCCCTCTTGGAGACCTATCCAGTGGCAGTCCGGAAACGCTTGCCCGAAGGCTAAAAATATCTACTGGCCAGAGATCTGGTACATAAGTACCCACTGTGATAATGCACATGCATGCTCATGCTGTTCTACACTACTCATACACACTTCCTACCATTGCCATCAACTAACAAGGTGGAACACAAAAGGAGAACAAGCCCCAGTACCAAGAGGTTACCTTTCTTTTTCCTTCCACTGAGCTCCGCAGAACTCCACTTACAGCTTGATTCACAGGGAATGCCTACACAGAGGACCATTCCACACACTTAGAACTTTGAATCCACTCATGAATTTCAACATATCATGTGTAAACCACATCACTTACCTCAATCCACTTGATTCAAAACCAAGGGCAATCCACTGTTTCACTGTTCCAAGTTTATATCCACGTACGGAAACCTATACAACCATGCATAGCCGTTAGTTTATGTCAAATTTTGACAAAACGTAAAAACACCAAAATCCCCCCTTTTCCCACTAGGTGGTTCAACCATATTAGTGTTATTTAGGGATTTATTTTTCTAAATTTTCTTTCTTATTTTATTACACTTCAATAGGTTGCCAAAAGGCTAATTCAATCATCGTTTCTCCGTTTTACGTCTTTTACGCATCGTTTGCTAAATCTTTCACTCTAGGCTCTTTTATGCCAAATGACACCACTCATTTATTTCATTGATTCTTACACTTTACAATCACAACACAACCCATCTAATTACCATTTAAAGCATGAAACGTCTTCCATGCAATTTACACAATATCATTTTACCTCTTTTTGCCTAAAGGCCGATTTGCTCACTAATTCACATCCAAGGAATTTCCATCAATTTTAACCACTCCACACCTCATACCATCCTATTATATCATCATACAATCATACAAAAACTCACCAATAGACATTTTCCATTTGAGCTCTCTAACACAACATATCACAAAATCCCTCTTTAGGGTCCATAATCAAAACTCAAAAACCAACCAATGAAATGTTGAAATAACTCACCCAAATGAACGGTATATGGCTCCACCTAAGCATACTCCACCATTAGAGCACTTGGAAGCTCCAAGAACACAAAATTTCCTCCCAAAACCGCAACTGAAAATGGCCAAGATCTCCTCACACACACGATTTCAAGGCTCAAGAGTGGTACCAATGCGTTTGGAAGGTTGTTTCTAACAAATTTCAAGACAAGAATCGATGGATTTGGTGGAGAAATGATCAAGTTATGGTGAAAAGAAAATTTGAAGCAAAGATGGTGTTGTTCATGAAGGGGCTGCAGGTTTGCAAGGGGAGAGGGAAAGAAGATGATGATGAATAGTACAAATGACATGTGTCTTAAGTGGTTTAAGTGGGGTGGGTCCCACCGCCACCTCACGCGATTTAAAATTCATCCGAATTTCCCTCCGATTTCACTAAACGTCCATAATTTCAAAACTTATTTAGAAACTCTAATTTTTAACATTGACCATTGTCCCTTAATTATACTTGATCAGATGAATCCGGAGTTTTCCGGTCATTCGGAGAAAACATTGTTTTACGCTATTGCGCGCGCTATCGGCACGCTTCCTCAAACAGACTTAATTCCATCAAAATTTATCAAAATTCAAATTTCCTAGCTCTATAAACCATTTATAACTCATATTTGAAACCTAGAGCTCAAAATTCCACTAGCACGTTTTACGGTGCAATATGACTGCGATATTTTTACCCGCGAAAAACACTATTCACTGATTTTTCTGAAACTTGCCTATCCACTCAATTTTCCGTTATGAATCCATTTCCAGGCTTATTTTTATCATCTGAGACCTTCTGCTCAATTTTTTATCTTTCTAGGTTTGCGTGTTGGCTAATTACCGTTTTGCCCTTTCTTTGAATTTTGGCCTAATCTTTGGGATTTTCACTAATCCATCACTTAATTACTCACTTAATACTTTAATTACTTAATTTAGAATTGTGAGGTGTTATAATCACCCCACCTTTTAGAATTTTGTCCGCAAAATTACATCTTAACGGTCCCGTAACACGGGGTGTAATCGCAGAATCTCTTTTCAGTGGTATCCATCACTATTTAGTCCTTCACAACTTGATAATTTCGGGGATCTTACCCCTTAACTCATTATATTTTTCACTGTTTCCTTAACCCACTGTTGCTTTTTTGTTCACTATAGTTCATAATATACTCATTTCACACTTGTCATTTATGGTGCCACGACCTTCAATTCGCAATACTTTAAGCTCTTCATGGCTTACGGTTACACTTTCACCAATTCATCGGTAATAGACGACCACATTACAATTTGTTTGTCTCACTTCATCTCATTCTCATCTTCATCTGTCTTTCTGACCCAATGTCGTTCCCAAAATCTTTAGTTGTTTCCATAATAGGCTCTAACCGTTCTCATGTATCTTCACACTTTCTTTAGCACTTAACTCTTTTCGCTGTCCTCACTGTTTCAACCGTACTCAGACATACGAGTCCTTTCCATTACTGTTACTACTCTTATGATTTAGTTGTTTTCTTAGCTTTCACCGAAGCACATCCTTTCTAGTTTCCGGGGCACTTTGTCGTTTCTTATGATTCCGACTCACATTAACTTCTATACTCATATACTTTAATTTTCCTTGTCACGTGTCTTTACCTCTTCTTAGGTACTCATAACCATATCTTTCTCTTCATGATACAAAATTCACAATCCTCACAATAGTTTATCTCTTCGATTAACCTTTTAAGGTCTTTTAACCACACACACTCCTGAATCTTTCCATCTAGTAATCATATTCATAATTTACTTTCACTATTACTCTTTTCATTAACTGAACCATCTCAACTTTATCAACTCAATCAGCTCAATTCTATACTCAGACCTCTCACGGTCTAAACACAACACTCATCAATGACCTCCATATCGAGGACTCATGCTTAATATTTTCACCTACTAACTATTTTCGACTTTCATTCCACTCCGATGTTGCAACTTAACCATATGGTCCACTCATTTATACCTCTTTCTCGTAATCATCATCATTTAATCCTGGATGTCAAACTCAAAACACTATTACTTTACAGGTTTACTCACTTCCACTAAACACTTTGGAACGAATCAATTTCTGACCCACTTCACTATTAACTGATGAACTATTCAAAATGTCATACCATTCATATACAAGTCCTATTCACTAGGAATCCTTGACACTCAATTATCAATTCACTTAAAATTTATCCCATCATTGTCACTACTTCTACAATTTACCACCAGCTGGTATATCAGTCTCTCAGAATATTCAAAGTTACCACAAACACTCATCCATACGTCATTAGTACTTAATCAAAACATCATCAACACTGTGCATTTTCCACACACTTCCACCATAAGTGGCATATGCGATTATATATAACACTTCTCAATCTACTTTACCAGCAAAACTAAGTTATTTACTTTTTGGTAATCAATTACAACTATAGTTTCCATCTATTAATACACGTTCGCACTTGACTCTATTACAACTTACCTTTTTCTTAGGGCTAATAATTCACTGTTTTAACCTGAAATCCTGATCATCACTAGCCTTCCTAGAAGGACACTTACTCAATCTGTCAACCTTAACTCACGTTATTATCCCTTTTTGGTCATAAGTCGAGGGTTCCAACTAACTCGCTACCTCACTTAGAGAAAGAATTTATTTCATCAGACTTACTTTACACCCACAATAGTGCTTCACTATCACACTTCTAAAGTCTTACACACTATGCCTCAACTCTTATATCCAAATCTGACATACTATTGTCCATTTAGAAATATATGACCTCACATATTGTGTTAACCATATGGAAAAACTCTCCCAATACAGTGGGTAACAACATTCACAGGTTTAACCCCTCGAGCTCTTGCTGTCCTAAGGGCCCCAGATGTCATGACCCACCGATCAGAGAATCCACCCATATGATCCATGTTGTAAAAACGACTTACTACTAGCTGTCCCTATTCTAAGGCATCCCCCAAATGTTTCTTCTTTGTGCATTTACATAAATTATTTTTACCATACTGACCGTTACACCAATGTGGAACACTTCCTCGTTTCTCATTACTCATATCAAATACTACTAGTCTCTGGGAACTTAACCCGCACCGAGATAGCTATACACTCCTGGCACATAGGCCCCACCGAGATCTCCCTACTATCAAATCATATCACATGCACCCAGTGCACAGAGAAATTTATACTCATAATACATCTGTATATAACAGCAAACTGGTACACCGTGCACTCCCGATCACACATGAACCCAGTCCATTTGGTGTCTGTATCACCTCTGTATATAACATCAAAACTGTTTTGTATTACCACATGGGCTGCCCCCATACTCTTAGTCGTAGTGGTATAATATACACCTGTTACATATAAGTTAATTCATCTTACTCTCTCGTGTCATTCTTCTCGCTAGCAGTTTACTTTCGTTTCGGTTACCCGTCGGACCTGGTTTATAACATAGTCACCATCATAACCATTCATAATCTCTTTGTAATTTCGTACACGTTTTCTAACTCTTAACAGTTCCTTCTATCTTGTTACCATTAAATCCATAGTCCATTATCTCTTCCTTGCTTATTCTTCTCACAGATTGTTTACTCTTTCACTTTGACTGTTCACTTGCCATGGTTCATTACATAATTTCTATTCCATAATTCCTAAATTTTCTCAAAGTTCTGAACACATCTCACATCTCTTAGTATAAGTTTCATATTTCCCATCACACAAGGATCTTCTAATCATTTCCGTCGAATCACAGAGGACTACTTCACCTCAATCCTTGCACTGAAATTTACATTAACCCTTTGCACTCAAAACTACTCGTCCGTTCTTGCACTGACGATTATACATCAGCTCACTAATAAATCTTATCATTACACTTTACACATCAGTTCTTTCATTAACCTCTTACTTTCGCACTTTATTGTCACTTGGTTCGTATACTAATCACTTGATTTCACATTAAGTTTTACATTCATTCATTCACTAATCATACCATCTCACCTTATTGTTATACAACAATAACTCACAAAATCATGCCATCGTTCTAATCCACTGCCTGCTACGGCTCACATAACATACGCTCATTACTGTAGAACAACTCATCAATTTTCCTGATCACTTCCACCCTTGGTGGTTGTAGAATATCTCTTTACCTTGAAAATACCTCTACGTCTGTCACTCCATATCAATTACCAATATTTTCATAAGCGTACTACTATTAGTAGTACTTATATATACCACAAGTTCATAATTTCTTTACAATTCTCATTACTATCTTACTCATGACTGTACATCTCAACCATCCTGTTCATTTATCACTGATCCGTTTGCCAATTTGAGTTGACATCCACTAACTGCAATAGTGCCTTCATAGTACATATATCTTGTGTCATCCATGGCGATTCCTTCACTTTTTCTCATACATATTACACATAATAATATACTCATAATTAGTTCACCTCACTTGTGTTTAGTCAACACTACCTCTTTATGGAATTCACTCCCATATTTCAATACCTCTCATATTACCAATCTACCAGAATCATACTTTCAAGTGATCAAATCTCGTAGGATTACTCATCGAATATTCTATTTGCTTTTATGCTTGAACCATCCCATTTCATTCAAGTGCACCCCACTTGTCATGGTCTCATAATTGCTAATCCAACATGACGTATTTAACTCACACATACACATATCTGTTCCCTTTTCTCAATAATTCTTCAAGTTCAAAACCTCTCGCCTTGATGAAGTCTATTCACCAAGATCACTTGTACATAATTGTCTTACTATACTACACATATACTTGGAATTTCACCAATCTCATAAGCTCATCTCTGTTATATGTTTATTTTTCGTAGTACTGCAAAGTTCATCTATGCTCATATTGTACATATAATAAATTGTACACCATTGTTGCTTATAGTACACTTTTCTCCTGACTTTCATCGAAGTCAGATATAATATTTATGTCTGTTCTTTTATGCCTTCTAATATTCATACTTGACTTACTGCCATCCTTTGTCCATGGAGCAGTTAACACTGCAGCCACAACATCAGGCTAAAGACTCACACTCGGTGCTTCAAGGTTACTACGCAGGCTTCTTACGATGACCACAGATGTAACACAAAGGAATGGGTTGATCAGACCCACACTAAGGAATTACATATATAGTAATCGATAAGAATCTACATACAACTATGTAGCACATAACACATCTATATATATTATCAGAGTTCCCTAACAAAACTGCTCTGATACCATAAAATGTAACAGCCCGTTACGTACCGGTATTGTTAACATTAATTATGATATTAAGCGCAGTTACAATCACAGCAGTTCATTTATAAATATGAGAATAAACTTTTTCCGATTATTACGCGAACAGTAAAAGTATAAAAAGCGTAATAATAAAAAGCTGAGATCGTAACTGAAACACTAGCGGAAGACTTACTTAACTATTTATACACTTTATTTTATCACATACAACATACTAAGGGGTTCCCATAAACCCACTTAGCCAATTCCTCACTTTTTACGTTTTTACCACTTAACAGGATTTGCCAATCTGTTTTTCCACGAACAAAAAACGAAAATCCAAACTTAGACTCCAGGTTATCTTTTTTCCTTATTCAATTACCTTTCTAAAAAGCTATCACACACTCGATTCCGAGCTCGTGAGCTCCGGTTATCGCCGTTTGAAGTTGGACAAACAACATTGCCTACCAACTCCAAAACAGCCTATAACCTCCAAACTTCACGGAATAAACTGCACCTAACCACAAGGCCAATGTCTCTCAAAATTTTACACCATAAACTAGACACCTCAAACTTCTATTTGATATATCGTATGCTTAATTTGACCAAGTAACGAAGCGGAAATTAATTTCCCAAAACTGCTTCAAATCTGCCCCCTAAACAGGACAGAACAGGGCAGTACGTGACAACAGCCCCCCATGGGCTGCGCACACCACCAATGAACCTAAGCTTTTGATACAACATAGGGGACATCTTAAGCTTCAAAATGGCGTATGGAACGTCCCAATCGGACCACTATGGAGAGAGATACGCTCTTCCAAAGTTCACCCAAAAACTGCCAATTCTACAGAAAATTCGCCAGAGTTTCCTTTGTATTTCCTAAAATCCCCAAATTTGCATAAGCTGTTTAACACTACAATACACCTGAAATCCAGCAAAATCCAATGGGTGGCACACACAAGGACCAACAACGTCTTGAGGCACTTACAACCCAATCCAAATTATACATAAAACATAAGCAGTTCACTTTCAAATCTTTTATAGTTTCAATCACCAACTTCAATTTCATGCATATATCATCATACAGATCATCATAAACCTAAAGTAGGCCTAAAGCCCTTCCATCATAATAAGCATACATCCATGGTATATTTACAATACTGAATTACAATTACACTTACACTTTAACTTCAATTTACAATAATCCACATATTACAACTTTACTTAACAAATGAATTCATAACTAAAATGACATGATCATGGATAATTAATGACAACACTTCATGATCTTCCTATGGGCCTCTTGCCCGCCACTCTTGTGCCACTGCTACCTCCTGAAATAAATGCCCCGAGACAGGGTGAGATATACGAATATATCTCAGTAACCCAGAGGTTCTGGAGAAAACTCCGCCAATGGTTCACTTCGATGTATATCAATAATATAAAACACCATCACTGTTATAAAACGGGATAAAGCAAGGGATTTAGAGAAAGGGGATAATATCAGAAACAACTACGACATGAGGGATGGTAGCTACCAATACCACGCCATGTCCTCGGCTATACGCCTATGGGTACTACCCCTGGCGTGTTCTGAGAACAACCCACCAAGGTACCCCTTCCAACCATATACACCCGAGACTACCTAGTGTGCTCCTATCCGGATAACACACCATGACCCTGGGTCAACTGGAACTCCCTCTCGGAGACCTATCCAGTGGCAGTCCGGAAACACTTGCCCGAAGGCTAAATATATCTACTGGCCAGAGATCTGGTACATAAGTACCCACTGTGATAATGCACATGCATGCTCATGCTGTTCTACACTACTCATACACACTTCCTACCATTGCCATCAACTAACAAGGTGGAACACAAAAGGGGAACAAGCCCCAGTACCAAAAGGTTACCTTTCTTTTTCCTTCTACTGAGCTCCGTAGAACTCCACTTATAGCTTGATTCACAGGGAACGCCTACACAGAGGACCATTCCACACACTTAGAACTTTGAATCCACTCATGAATTTCAACATATCATGTGTAAACCACATCACTTACCTCAATCCACTTGACCCAGGACCAAGGGCAATCCACTGTTTCACTGTTCTAAGTTTATATCCACGTACGGCAACCTATACAACCATGCATAGCCGTCAGTTTACGTCAAATTATGACAAAACGTAAAAACACCAAAATCCCCCTTTTTCCCACTAGGTGGTTCAGCCATATTAGTGTTATTTAGGGATTTATTTTTCTAAATTTTCTTTCTCATTTTATTAAACTTCGATAGGCTGCCAAAAGGCTAATTCAATCGTTGTTTCTCCGTTTTACGTCTTTTACGCATTGTTTGCTAAATCTTTCACTCTAAGCTCTTTTATGCCAAATGACACCACTCATTATTTTTCATTGATTCTTCCACTTTACAATCACAACACAACCCATCTAATTACCATTTAAAGCATGAAACATCATCCATGCAATTTACACAATATCATTTTACCTCTTTTTGCCTAAAGGCCGATTTGCTCACTAATTCACATCCAAGGAATTTACATCAATTTTAATCACTCCACACCTCATATCATCCTATTATATCATCATACAATCATACAACAACTCACCAATTCACTCCCATCACATTTTTAAAATTCAAAGTCTTGACACCCAAAAATTTCACTAAGTTAAAAATCAACTTTTTTCCTCAATAATTTTTATTGCATTTCTAGCTTTAATGCATCATTCTAAGACATTATCATCTAATAGACATTTTCCATTTGAGCTCTCTAACACAACATATCACAAAATCCCTCTTTAGGGTCCATAATCAAAACTCAAAAACCAACCAATGAAATGTTGAAATAACTCACCCAAATGAACGGTATATGGCTCCACCTAAGCATACTCCACCATTGGAGCACTTGGAAGCTCCAAGAACACAAAATTTTCTCCCAAAACCGCAACTGAAAATGGCCAAGATCTCCTCACACACACGATTTCAAGGCTCAAGAGTGGTACCAATGCGTTTGGAAGGTTGTTTCTAACAAATTTCAAGACAAGAATCGATGGATTTGGTGGAGAAATGATCAAGTTATGGTGAAAAGAAATTTTGAAGCAAAGATGGTGTTGTTCATGAAGGGGCTGCGGGTTTGCAAGGGGAGAGAGAAAGAAGATGATGATGAATAGTACAAATGACATGTGTCTTAAGTGGTTTAAGTGGGGTGGGTCCCACCGCCACCTCACGCGATTTAAAATTCATCCGAATTTCCCTCCGATTTCACTAAACGTTCATAATTTCAAAACTTATTTAGAAACTCTAATTTTTAACATTGACCATTGTCCCTTAATTATACTTGATCAGATGAATCCGGAGTTTTCCGGTCATTCGGAGAAAACATTGTTTTACGCTATTGCGCGCGCTATCGGCACGCTTCCCCAAACAGACTTAATTCCATCAAAATTTATCAAAATTCATATTTCCTAACTTTATAAACCATTTATAACTCATATTTGAAACCTAGAGCTCAAAATTCCACTGGCACATTTTACGGTGCAATATGACTGCGGTATTTTTACCAGCGAAAAACATTATTCACTGATTTTTCTGAAACTTGCCTATCCACTCAATTTTCCGTTATAAATCCATTTCCCAGCTTATTTTTATCATCTGAGACCTTCTGCTCAATTTTTTATCTTCCTAGGGTTGCGTGTTGGCTAATTACCGTTTTGTCTTTTCTTTGTATTTTGGCCTAATCTTTGGGATTTTCACTAATCAATCACTTAATTACTCACTTAATACTTTAATTACTTAATTTAGAATTGTGAGGTGTTATAAGTGCACCCAACTCGTCATTCATTCTCTCTTTTGGTATTAGTATCATGACCCAACTCAGGGTCCATGACTGGTGCAAGAGCTAAACTTAATCTTACTACAATTAGTTTGACAAGTCTAACTTTTATCAACATACTAATAAATTTATCAAATTTACAATTGTCTTGCTTGCAGAAATAATGGTGCTCCAAAATATAAATCTATAAGTATTCTAGCAAACACCTTGTCCCTACGAAATAATGTGTCGGGCTCACCATTAATAACCAAATAGACTCTCACAATAAAAGCAGAGGAGTGAAAACGTAACACCTCCATTTAATTAAGAGCACCTTAGTACTTAATTACTAATGGGGAATAAAAAGATTTAGAATTTCTCCTAAGTAGTCTATATATATATCTATCTATATAGATAGATAGACAAACACATGCATATATACGCATATATTTAAAATACATTTTTAAACACTCTTGACATACAAAGGAATGTTTAAGGGTAAAAAAAAAAAAAAAAAATTCTTGTTTGAAATATGGGTAAAGTGTGTGTCATTTGGGAAAAATGTTTATCCTTTTAAATGACACAACTTATATCCTTTTGCTCTCACAAAGAGGTGAGACCTACACCTTTATTTTTTTGTCAACTCTCTCTCCTCCTTTATCTATCACTTTCTCTCTCTTAAAATGTTGAGATATATAAACTCCACATTAGTTGCACATACAACTATTTCCGAAACGAACCGAACCATTTTCAAACCGAACCAAATTGATTTTTATAACTTTATTTTTTAAATTTTTAAATTTTTTTTATTTTCAAAATAGGGTCGACCCGAACCAGTTCCGAACCGAACCGTTTCCAATTGAACCGAACCACTTCCGAACCGAACCAGTTTTAAACCGAACCGAACCGTTTCCAATCAAACCAAACCACTTCCGAACCGAACCACTTCCAAATCTTGTTTCTTCCAACCATATTTTAATCTTCTTCGGTGATTTATTATTTTTATTTTGATTTTCTTTTATGGTTTGTATTTGGCCAATTTTATTTTATTCCCACATATGTTTGTGGTGTTATTCAAGTTTGATTTGCTTGTATTTGATTTATTCTTGCCATTGTTTGGCTTTATTTTGGCTTCCTATTTAGGGGGAGCATGGTTCATGTTGCTGATGTTCATTTCAGAACATTTGATTTTGCCAATGTCCATCCCGTCATCCGGCACCGTTTATATTTGGTGGCTGATGTCCATCCCAGCCCTTCCTTCCTTAGCTGATGTTCATTCCAGCTTGAAGATTAGTTGACAGATGTACTGACCAAAGCAATTTCTGGTAGAGTGTTTGAAGAAGCAATCAACAATTTAGGCATGATTGATATCCATGCACTAACTTGAGTGGGAGTGTTGAATTGAAATTTGAATTCAAAGTTTGAATCCAAATCTGTTCTCAATTAATCTTTCCGTTATACGTTTCTGTAATAAAGTCGTAATTTAATCTTTCCGTTATACGTTGTAAATTGAAAGTTAGAATAGACGTTACTAGGGTATTTGTATATAAAGACCTCAATTGGAGAGGGAAAGAACGAAAAAATGAATGGAAGAAACTATTATCCCAGTTTATGTGTATCAACTTTTTTACATGGTATCAGAGCCTCGTCGTCCCCCACTTTCTCTTGTGGACTCTCTTAGCATAAGTAGGTTGGGCCTATTGCATTATCCACCCTTCAAGCCAGTGGGCTCTCGTGTGAGGGGACGTGTTAAGATATATAGTCCCACATTGGTTGTATGTGCAACTAATGTGAAGTTTATAAGGCCTTGTGCACTCCCACCCTTTGAGCTAGCTTTTGAGATAATGTATCCCAAGGTTCTTTACATAAAATGACAAAACTTTATGTAACAGCCCGTGTTAACCCGGATTGTTAACACACTATCGTATTAAGCCACGCTTAATTAAAATGCGGAATAACTTTTTCTTTAATTCAATTATGACGTCATTAACTTAACCAACTTGATTACTTAATCATTTTCATAAAAATACTGCCTGTATGTAAATTGCAAGACAACTAACTGAATACCTCGTACATAAATATAATGTGAGTATCTAAAGCCACAGGTCTACACAAGTAGCCTGGGTCAAAATCCTGATACTTTAATTACAACATTAACATAAAAAGACGATAACAATCATGTGGCATGGACAAACCCCATGCTCACCAAATAAGGCAACAATGCCCACAAATAGTCTCAACATAAACTTAACATAATCACAGCAGAAAACATAAACAACAGTAGAAATAGCATAACAGCAGTCAGCATATCATCAGTCAGCTCAACTCTGGCCTCCTGCCACCTGAGCCCTCAACATTACCTGATCCTGAAATAAGCGTCCGCAAACGTGGGGTGAGATCTCTAACAAGAAATCTCAGTAAGACAAGGGGTCCTCAAGGAGTCTCCACCCCAAGCTCACTTACATGTGTAATATAAGTTCAAAACAGTATTTACAATATAAGTTCCAAAATCATGCGATGCAGCAATTAATCATGCCATGTGTGTTTATCAAATCTACTGGCCAGAGAAATGTAGGAATACGTCTATGCCTACATGAGTACATGGATACTACTTGCACCTCACCCACATGCTTCTCCATCTTGTATGTACTACATACTCAGGATTGCCGTCTAGGTGGACACCACATGCATCATAAAAGCTCATTGCATATAAATAGCTCAACAGCATTTCCAAAATAATAAAGCATGTAACACAGCATGCATAAACCCATCCCCATGGGACATGGTGGAACATCAAAATGGCTAAACCGAGGACACGAAAGCTTACCTTGCAAGCTAGCTATCCAAGCCAAGAGTCCAACCCCTCTCAAGTCCAAACACAGCAGTATCACAATCTGATATGGACCAATAATATATCATTAATTTATGCAACACAAGCATACCACTTAAAGACTACGCCTTTCTTTTACGTTTTACGTCTCAAGGCTTCCAACAAAGCCATAAGCCCTTAATCATGTGATTCTGACTTAGTTTATTAATTACAGAAGTTCAACTTCCTTAATCTAGGGTCCACAAACCCCCAATAGCTTACTGTTCACACAGCACAGCTACCTGCGAAATCCCAGGATATCCGGATATCACAAGGGACATATCCGGATATGCCATATCCGGATAACACACTGACCATATCCGGATATACCATATCCGGATACCCAGATCCCATATCCGGATATCTGTTCGACAAATATCCGGATATCTCACGACAGAATGCAGTTTCTGCATTTCGCGAGATATCACTCCCAAGGTTCCATTTTATTAAAACTGCAGTTGTAATTCTTTACCAAAAATTCTGAGATTTTAATATGTTAAACTAGACCTCACAAGCTTTCCAATGACATATCTTATGTCTCAATCGGAGTTGTATAACTCCGGTTATGATTTTCGCAAAGTGACTGCTGCCAACTGAATTTCCAGCACCCAAGACGCGACTTTAAACTAACACTGAGATCAAACCACGTATCCAATGGCTACGAAATTTTACAGGGTTATAGAATTATGTGTTAGCTACACATAGGTCCAAACAGCACTCGATTTGGAGCTCTGTAGCTCAAGATATCGAATTTTTACCGAAACAGGTTCGTTGCTGTCCCCATATTCGGATATGGATATCCGGATATCATATCCGGATACTGATATCCGGATATCTGCCCGACAATATCCGGATATCTCACGACAGAATGCTTTTTCTGCATTTCGTGAATATCCAATCCATAGGTTCAACTTTTTAACCGATTAAAGGCACTTAAACATGCATTTCTAGGTGTGTTTAACCTACCCCACCCTTAAGTTATTAACTTAGCTCAATACATGCATCAAGGTTCCATTTTTAAGCATTTAAACCCATGATCATAGTTGGTATAACTTACCAAAGCTCAAAAACAGAAAATGGAGGTGTTCTTGGAGCTCACAACCAGCTCCCAAGGTCCTGACTTAACACCAAACGAAAATGCCTTCACAAGGTTGGTTCTTTCTACACAAAGATCACTACTTGGACCTCAAAATGCCACAACTATGGCTTCCAACCCTCAAACCACCCAAGGCCAGCAACCTCACCAACACACAGAGGCTGGAAACTCAGAAGTTCACACTCACACTACCTCACCTTGCATGCTCTCAAGTGTTTAGGAGAAGAGGAGTGAAGGAGGAAGGCCTCAAGGTTCAAGAATGAAGAAGGGGAGTGAGGAAGGCACCAAGTCAGCAAGGTGGCTCCAAACTCAGAGGAAATTCACGTAGGAAATGAGGCACCTAGGGTTTTGTGCCTTAGTGTGTCTATTTATAGGCACAAGGCCACATAACGCGCAGTATTAGCCTTAATAGCAAAGTAAAATATCTTGATCCCAAACTTTGGAATCTAGACCTAGACATTTTTCTAAGATTTTTCATATTTTTATTTTATTTTTCGGAGCACCTTTCCGGTACGCGCTTTTCCATAGCCAGTATCAGTTCTGGCATCAGATTACGTTATTTTGACCTGAAACTTGTTTTACAAGTCCTACATAATATTCTAGTAATTATCATGCATTCGTTATAATTTTCCGGGATACTTTTCCGGTACGCATTTATACCGGGTAGAAGAACTGGTATCTGCGCTTTTCTTCCGAAAAGCGACTTTCAGCATTTTTACTCACTCAGTATAATTATCTAAGCCCAATATTAATTATTAAGGTCAATTATGGACTTATTTCCTAATTATCATAATTAATTCACTAATTACCTTAATTAGCGGTGCGGGTTCTTACACTTTACATCCTTTAAAATGACACGGGTAAAGTGTGTGTCATTTTAAAGGATGTAAGGTTGTGTCATTTTAAGAGAGAGAAAGAGATAGATAAAGGAGGAGAGAGAGTTGACAAAAAAAATAAAGGTGTGGGTCCCACCTCTTTGTGAGAGTGAAATGATATAAGTTGTGTCATTTAAAAGGATAAACATTTTTACCTTTGTATAATTATTTAAAGGGTTTGATGTTTGTCATTTTAAATGACATAAGTTATGTCATTTTAGGAGAGAGATAGACACAATGAATGGAAAACGTGGGAGAGAGAATGTGGTGGTTTTTTTTTAATTTAAATTTTAAATAAAAAAATTATTTTGTGTCTATCTCTCAATTAAAATGACATAACTTTATGTCATTTAAAATGACAATCACTTTTCCTTTATTTAAATGAAATTATTAATTTAAATCATTCTTTTTTCTTTTATTTAAACGAAATTATTATTTGATGATTTTTTTAAAATTTCAGAAATATTTAAATGTTGGCTTTTATCCGGGATGTGATACAAGATCGAAGAAAGGACTGTGTGGCTACTAGCTCCCAGAGATGTATGAAAAAGACTAATTGGTGCACTGCAGATAAAGGTTGGCTGAAGCTTAATGTAGATGGTGCTGCAAATAGGGATAATGGAATTGCTGGCTGTGGAGGGCTGTTAAGGAATGAAGATGGTAAGTTCCTATGAGGCTTTTCAAAAAAGCTTAGTAGCTGCAACTCGTTAGTTTTTGTGTATGGCTCGAGAATTAGCTCGCGGGTTGGCTCAAAAATTGCTCTCGAGGTGGCTCATTTTCAGCCTATTTAACTGACACTGTAGTATATATATATATATATATATATATATATATATATATATATATATATATATATATATCAGAGCCTGATGGGGAAGTAGGAATATATGGATAAATCTAAATTATCTGTTATTTATCTGAGCTTTATGTTAACATTTTAGCATGTGTTAGAAGCATGTATGATTGTAGGATGAGAAATGAAATTCTTGAGAACTTGTTCAATTGTTGCAATAAGTCCCATTTGAAGGGCTGTAAGTCAAATTTGCCGATGTTGAACAAGGGATCAAGAAGATCTCTAACAATCTGTTGTTTATTTACGTTGAAATCTTAATCTAATGCTCAGTTGATAAAAGTTAATTTACATCTATCTCTTTATTACTATGGATCCAAATGATGGTGATGATATCTGGGAAATACATCTATTTTATTATCATGTTTAAATCTTTCTCTTCTAAGCTCTCTTTCAAATCATCTCAGCCATCTTCTTCTTCCATCCATAAAGATCAAGTTAAAAATCAAACAAAAAATATTTTTAAAGAAGAAATCTCCTTTGAAGATATCAATCAAGATCTGGATAACTGGGAAATTCCCAAAATTTCAACAAATGAACTATACAAACCTGAAGGAAACTTCTTTAGGAAATCTGACTATATCATTAGAACAGTTGAAAGAAATATCCCTCTAGACAATGAATTTGAAGAGTTTAGACTACTATCAAGCTCATCAATCCAATCTCGCAAACAAAGTTATAATTATCTTCATATAGGGTGTGTCCAAGTTGTTATCAAACCTCTTGGAATTGAAGGACTTAATGTCTCTGTTCTTTTATGCCTTCGTGACACAAGGCATAACAAATTCACAGATTCTATACTTGGAACTGTTGAAACAAGCCTAAGCAATGGAACAATCTTTTTCAACTGTTATCCTGATCGTATGGTCAGTCTTCAAGATAGAAGTATCTTGGATGTCTTAAAATTGAATATTGAGACAAGTGGTTTGGACATGAAATCTGGATCTATTCCAGCAGCTTTACTCTATAGGATTCAGTATAAAGTATTGAATTCTTCCATATCTAGGGTTCTTAAACCTAAGAAAACTAGGGAAACTACTTTGTTTCTCACTGACATGTCTAAAGCCAACGTGATTGTGGCCAAAACTATCTGTTGGGATGACGTTATACTTCCAGAAAGATGGCGTCTTGAGAAGGCAAAACCTGCTAAACCTAGGGCCACTCCAAACTTCAGAGAAAATAAACAGTTCCCAAGTGGTGCTGTTGAAATCACATTCGACAGAAGAAATTCTTTCAGCTTTGCGAGTTCTTCCAGTCTGTTCAAACTCAAGATTTTCATTCTGAAGATTTTCAATCAGCTCTTTCAAGGAGTTCTTTTTCTAAAATCTCTGAACCTAGTAGGTTCAATCTCCATCTTCAAGGATTGGACACCTCTTCTTCTATTCCTAAACCTTCATATACCCAAAACGAAGAAGAAAATGAACAAAATATTATCCAATCCCCAAAATCTATTCAATCTCCAACCTATTCCTCTATGCATGAATCTTATGATGTTATCTAAGTTCATTATAGATAAAGAAACCCTTAGGAAAGACTTTAATTCTGAGGAAAGTTCTCCTCAAAAAGAATGGTTCTTCTAGATTTATAAGGGAACTAAAAGACAACTAATTCAAGAAGAATTTTATAACTTTCTTGATAAAGTAAAGTTAAATATTCCATTCTTTGATTGGTTTCAAGCTTATTCTGTCCAACAAGACATTGAGTATCCATTTAAAACTCCACAATCAGCAAACGTCATAACTGTTTGGCACTTGAAAGAAGGAAAAATCGTCAAGTCTGAGTTTCCTCCCACAACTCCTTTCCAACTCTCGAATCTTCGTGAAAACCAAAAAAGACCTATTCTTGCTTCACCTTTTAAAACAAAAGATGAGAATGAACAAGTTTCTTCAATGGATTTTAAAAATCTTATTGAACAATCTAATTACACCAACAAATTCCTTCAAATCTTGGGTGAAAAACTTAACAAAACTGTTGAACCTTCGTCTTCAGCATCTTCTTCCAAGATCTGAGAAAAACCTTTGTTTAAACCTTTCAAAATGAGTGATCAACTTAAAAAAGAGTTTGCAAAGTTAAAACCTACTCAATCTTAGTCTCAGGATGAATTTCTTAAGAAAATTGATGATAAATTAAGTACTTTAACCATTCCTGATACTCCTCAACATTCTGATCAGGAGACTCAATAGACTCATAAAGTAAACACTAGGTCAACTAAACATGTCAACACTCTAAGTCATTGTGATGAATCTCCTGAGTCAGAAAATAATTCTAGAATTAAGATAAATCCCATAACTGGTATTAATAATTGGAGAAACCCATCCAAACTTTACTATCAAAAAGTAACTGCTCCTGATCTTCTACTTGAAGAAAAGAATACAAGCTTCAAAAGTTTCAATGGAAAAAACTTCTATGAATGGAACATAGATGGCCAATCAGAATATAACATTCTCAATACTCTTCACCATATGACCATGGTTGCAACGACCTATCAAACTTCTAATAACTTTTCTGAAGAAATCATTGTCAATATTATTGTCTCTGGTTTCTCTGGTCAACTTAAAGGTTGGTAGGATAATTATCTTTCTGAAGAAGAAAGATCTTCAATTCTTAATGCCGTTAAAATTGATTTTGATGGCACTCCTATAACTTCTGATGGAAGAACTATTCGTGATGTTGTTAATCAATTAATCTTCACCATTATCCAACATTTTATTGGTGATCCATCTTTATGGAAAGAACGTTCTGCTGAACTCCTATCCAATCTTAAATGTAGAACATTAGCTGACTTTCGTTGGTATAAAGATACCTTCCTTACTAGGGTTTATACTCGGGATGATAGTCAACAACCGTTCTGGAACGAAAAATTCTTAGCTGGTCTTCCAAAATCTTTAGGAGACAAAGTTAGGGATAAAATCCGTCATCAACCACCAACTGGAGATATTCCTTACGAGCAATTAAGTTATGGATAATTAGTTGCTTACATCCAAAAGGTAGCTTTAAAAATCTGTCAAGATGATAAAATCCAAGGTCAACTTGCAAAAGAAAAGGCTCAAAATCGTAAAGATTTAGGATCTTTTTTGTGAACAATTTGGTCTACCTTGCGCAACAAAACCTAAAAAACATAAAAACAGGAACACAAGAAGGGTAAAGCTTTTAGGAAATTTCGTAAAAAACCTAATTACAATAAAAGGTTTAAAAATGAAAATCCTAAGCCAAATACTAAAACAGTAAATCACAAAATACATCCAAGCCTATCAAGCCAACAATTTGCTATAGTCGTGGTAAACCTGGTCACATTAGTAAATATTGTAGGCTTAAAAAGAAACTAAATAATTTAAACTTAGATCCATCTATTGAAGAACAAATCAATAATCTTCTAATCCAATCTTCTGATGAAGAATCTCGAAAAGAATCTTCTGAAGACTTAAATCAAATCCATGAAGATGATTTATCTTCCAGTGAGGATTCACAATCCTCACAAGAAATTAATGTCCTGACTAGAGAACAAGATCTTTTTTTCGAAGTTATTGATTCAATCAGTGATCCCCAAGAAAGGAGAGCTTACTTAGCGAAGTTAAAATCTTCCTTGGAAACCAGTTCTTCTAAATCTAAAGAGTTGTTGGTTCCTAATAAGTTTAATTTTAAAGATAATCTTAAGAAACTAGAAAAGAGTATTACTGTCAAACCTATAACTGTCCAAGATCTTCAGTATGAGACCAATATTCTCAAAACTGAAGTTATACAAATCAAAGAACAACAACAAACTCATCAAAACATCCTTCTTCATTTACAAAATGAAGAATTAACAAGAACAAATACAGAAAATACTCTTTCTCAACAAGAGGAAGATAAAATTCTTAAAGATGAAGAATTTTTAGTATTAATTAATCAACTGACAATTCAAAGATTCTACATTCCAATCAAACTTAACGTAGGTAACTTTGACCTTGAAATTGAAGCTCTGTTTGACATAAGGGCAGATTCAAACTACATTCAAGAAGGTCTAATTCCTACTAAATATTTTGAAAAAATTTCTGAGCGGCTTAGTAGTGCTAGTGGTTCAAAACCTCAAGTTAATTACAAACTTCCTAAAGAAATCATAGAAAATGATAATTTAAAAGTTGAAACACTGTTTCTCCTTGTTAAGAATCTGAAAAATGGAGTTATTCTTAGAACTCCATTCATCAAATCTCTCTTTCCTCTAACTATCACAGATGAAGGTATAATTACTTATCATTTGGACAAACCAATTCTTTTTAAATTTCTTAACAAACCCATCATAAGAGATTTGAATTTTATCCATTATAAACAAAAGCAAATAAATTTCCTTAAAGAAGAAATTTCTTTTAAGAATTTTGAAAATCAATTAAAACAACCTTAAGTTCAACTAAAAATTAAAGTCTTGCTTGAACAAATCCAGAATACAATTTGTTCTGATCTTCCAAATGCTTTTTGGCAAAGGAAAAAACATATCGTAGATCTTCCCTATGAAAAGGATTTTAATGAAAGATAAATCCCAACCAAAGCTCGTCCTATCCAAATGAGTGGAGAACTTCTTACCTTTTGTCAAAAAGAAATTGATGATCTCCTTGCTAAGGGTCACATCAGGAAGAGCAAGAGTCCTTGGTCTTGTTCTTCCTTCTATGTCAACAAGCAATCTAAAATTGAGCGTGGAACTCCATGGTTAATTACCAATTACAAACCTCTTAATCAAGCACTTCAATGGATTCGGTATCCGATCCCAAATAAGAAAGATCTTCTCAATCGTTTGTATTCACCGAAAGTCTTTTCTAAATTTGACATGAAATTTGGGTTTTGGCAAATCCAGCTCAATGATAATGAATGTTACAAGACGGCTTTCATTGTTCCGTTTGGTCAATACGAATGGAAGGTAATGCCTTTTGGACTGAAGAATGCTCCCTCTGAATTTCAGATAATAATGAATGATATGTTCAATCCATACTCAACTTTCACCATCATCTACATTGATGATGTTCTTGTCTTCTCCCAATCTATTGATCAACATTTCAAACATCTTCATATTTTTGTAGATGTAATTAAGAAAAGTGGTTTAGCTCTTTCTAAATCAAAAATCAATCTTTTTCAAACAAAAATCAGGTTCCTCGGTCATACTATTTATCAAGGGACTATTACTCCAATTTGTAGAGCTATTGAGTTTGCTGACAAATTTCCCAATCAAATTATTGATAAAACTCAATTACAAAGATTTCTTGGTTGTTTAAATTATGTAGCTAACTTCTTTCTTCAGCTTAACAACCTAATCAAGCCTATCTATAATCGTCTTAAGAAAGACCCTCCTCCCTGGACTGATGTTCATACTGACGTAGTCAAACAGGTCAAAGCTAAGGTAAAGGAACTTCCTTGTCTTTATCTTCCCAATCCTCAGGCTTTCAAAATTGTTGAAGCTGATGCCTCAAACATAGGTCATGGTGGTATTCTCAAACAGAGAATCTCAGTCAAAGAGCATATCATTGCATACAATTCAAAGCATTGGAATTCAGCACAACAAAAGTATTCCACTGTCAAAAAAAAAGTTATAGCAATTGTTTTATGCATTTCAAAATTTCAATCTGATTTATTAAATCAAAAGTTTTTAATCCGTGTTGATTGCAAATCTGCAAAAGACATTTTACAAAAGGATGTAAAGAATTTAGCATCTAAACAAATTTTTGCTAGATGGCAAGCAATCTTAAGTGTTTTTGATTTTAAAATTGAATATCTCAAAGGCACCTGAAACTCTCTCCCTGATTATCTCACTCGTGAATTTCTGCAGGGAAGGTAAACATTATCCTGAAATGCCAAAATCGGTAAAATCAACCTCTTCTAAAGAGAAGAAAGGAAAGCTAATCCTTGCTGGTTTAGCTAAAAAATCAGAAAAGTCTGGGTCTCCAGCCCAGGGACAATCTGGGTCATCAACCCAACCCCAAACTGGGTCATCCACCCAAAGAGTTGAGGATACTTCCTCTTCTAAACAAACCAAAGCAGATTATGTTATGCCAATCCAAACCCTTCAAGCCTTCCAAGACCAAGGTTTGACTCATCTACCAAAGAAAACCTGGGCTGAAATAGCTTCAGAAGATGAACAGGAAGAAAGTCTTTCTGTTTTGATTGATAACTTAAAATATAAGAAGATTTCTAACCGTCCAAACAGGGCCCTAGAAATTCAACCCAAACCAGTCTTTATCCAAAGATCAAAAGCCCAAACACCATATATCCCGAAAAATAAGTTCCTAGAAGTTATTCAAATGGAACCAGCCTACTGGGATAGTAAGCCAACCAAAGTACCTACGAAGATCTTTCCTAAAGACTTCAAAGGCAATCAATTTCATTTCAAACCCCCTTCTTCAAATAAATCCCAAAATTTCTATGAGTTTGTTTTACTTGATTCAAACTCTATTTCAATTAAACACTACAAAAGTCCAAAAGACCCTGAGTTTATAACTCACTCAACCATCCAGATTCTGAAAGTAATTACCCCATCAGAATATGGAAACCCAAGCAAAATTACCAAATTTTCCCAATCTTATGATCTCATTGGTTACAACTATTGGGATTATGAATTAGCCTAGACCAATGTATTCTTTTTGCAAAATAAAGAAAATAAACACTTTTGGTTAATTTATTTTAAACAAAATGTGCAATATAAATTCCCTCATTGGTTTGTCAAATGGTGGGATTATTTTGGACTAATCCTGGATATCCTTCCGTCTATGGTGTTCGAAGGGTGAACAATCTTTTCAGAAAAATTTTACAAAATAACATATCCATTTCCAATTGACCTGCACATTTTCTCAAAATTTTCCCTGGAATGGATATTTTATGGTAGTATCATTATGGAGATAAATCTGGCACCAAGCTCTCAATACTTAAAAGACAAGCTTTTGTTAAGTGGTGGACGGAAATTGATGCATCTAGAGCTTACCCAGAAAATGTCAAGCTCTGGTTCAAACAACATCCAAAGCATACCAAACCAGCTGATCCAGAAAATTATACTTTCTTGAATCAGAAGGCCAAAATTACGGCAGCCCTAGCTGCTTGAACAAGTGTAACGCCTGGCAACTTGCAAGGATCAACGACTGTCCCCACATACTAACATGAGACTTTTCAGAGTGCTTTATCCTCACTCGCACATTTCCCGGGAAAACTTCCCAGGAGGTCACCCATCCCAGAATTGCTCCAAGTCAAGCACGAAAAGTAGATGCATCTTGTTAGTATAGGTAGTACCAATTAATTCTTATAAGTCATTCCCAACTGTACCGTCCCATACCAGCACAGTCTTTGGAATCTCTCTCTTTTGTTGATTCGATTCATCCATGTACCCCCGTCGCTGGAAGCTTGCCAGGAGCCGCTCCTTGTCCGTGCCCTTGCGCACCGGCGATCACTCCCCGCCCTCGTCAGCGCACGGGATGTTACATGCGCCTGGTTCGTCCTCAAACCACACCGTACTGGATGAGAGGCCCTGTTCTG
The DNA here is from genome assembly GCA_032173675.1 of Gastrolobium villosum. Classification (NCBI taxonomy): domain Eukaryota; kingdom Viridiplantae; phylum Streptophyta; class Magnoliopsida; order Fabales; family Fabaceae; genus Gastrolobium; species Gastrolobium villosum. The sequence continues at coordinate 53,877 of JAVKPL010001812.1, forward strand.
ATACAATAAAATATAACATTGAGAAATTGGATAAGTGGGTTTATGGGAACCCCTTAGTGACTGATAATAAGTAAAGTAAGTTATAAAGATAGTTTAAATAAGTATTCCACAAGAGTTTACAGTTATGGTCACAGCTTTTAATTATTACGCTTTTTATGGTTTTAAATGCTTGCGTAATAATCGGAAAAAGTTTATTCGCATTTTTATAAATGAATTGTTGTGATTGTAACTGCGCTTAATATCATAATTAATGTTAACAATACCGGTGTGCAACGGGCTGTTACATTTTATGGTATCAGAGCAGGGCCTCTAATCCAGTACGGTGTGGTTCGAGGACGAACCAGGCGGAAGCTGGTGGGCATGTGATGTGCCTTTGGCAAGTGTGGTTTTTTTGTGTTTAAATTGATAAGAATAGAGTCATAAGAGAGCAATTTAAATATATATTTGCTAATTATATTGATTCTTTGTATGTCAATAATATTCACCTTTTAGTTGAATTTTTACAGGAAAAATAAGTGGGAATTATAAAATGCCTGTTAATGCAATTCTACCCGTGTGCACTACACTACAAGTCCCAGAAGCATGGCGCGGACCGGCATCAAATTGGCATGAACCCGTACCAGTTTACGAACTTTGCAGCGAAGGCACCAAAGTGGCGCTAAGTAGCACCAAAGTGGCACCACACCAAGAAGAAAATGGAAAGATTAAATGGCGCTAGGTAGCGCCCTATTTGGTGGATTAAATGGCGCAAACTAGCGCCCAAGGGTGCAAGGAAGTGGCGCCAAGTAGGCACTTACTAGTGCCGTGTCACGAACTTTGAGTTCCGACTTTTCAAATCAGGCAGTAGCATGGCGCTGACTTGCGCCAAACCGGCGCTAACTGGCACCGGTTTGCGGGATGGATGTACCGTGTTTCTAAAGGGCATTTTTGGAAAGAAAAGAAAATGTTATAAAAGGACCCTTTTACACAATTAGGTCAGAGATTCTCAGAGAGACACACATTTCGGAGGCAGATCTGGAGAGGAAGGGAGGAGAGGAGCTCTGTGGCGTTCTTCGTTCTTCATCTCGTTCTTAGTATTTTCCTTATCTTTTATTTTAGTTTATTTTAAATTTTATATCAGCAATCATGATGTTGATTGGCTAGATCTCTTTATTGTAGTCTGGGTCACGATCCATATGTGAACCCTTGATACGAAGGATTGATTTATGGTTGTTAATTTATATAATTATCTTTATCTTTACTCTGTGCGAATTTGATATTCCCTTTGTTAGAATTGATCGATCTGATAGTTGGGGATATTCTGAGGATCAAAACCCTAGAGAGGAATATTGGGGTTTTGATCTCGAAAGGGGTAAGATAACGATGTGTATGTGTGCTAGGAATAGACATTTATATGATTGCAGATGCTTAAATTATCGCGGCCATTGCTTGATCCCAGGAGAAACATTGCAAGGAATTGGGGTTCCTCAAGGGATTAAAGGGTTAACCCTGCGAGGAATTGAGGGTTAACTATTAAATCTTTTTTAGATGATAATTTATCTGAGTAATTATATAGATAATTATTGTAAATCAATCCAGAGTAAAAAGCAGGGATCATTTGGTGAATGAATACTGGCTACAATGCTTTTTCTCACCCTCTTTAAAAATCAATTCTCATTTTTATTGTTTTATTTCTTAAAATAAAAAATACAAAAAAGTCTTTTATTTTCAGATCCCTATTTGAATTCTTCCGTTCTTTAAAGAGAAAGTTTAATTGATATTAGATCCCAATCCCTGTGGAGACGAACTTTATTTATCACTTTATTACTTGTGCGATCGGTATACTTGCCGGAGAGCATCAAGTTTTTGGCGCCGTTGCCGGGGATTGGCGTTTCTGATATCATATAATCTTGATCTTTAGGATTGGATTTGTGAATATTTGTGAATATTTTTATTTTTATTTTTATAATTTTTATTTTTATTTTTATTTTATTTTTATTTTTATTTCAACAGTGCTAATGATCTCTTTTCTGAGTTGTATGCGAGGTACAATCCCAGAATTTCCACTTAATTTGGAAATCACTAGAGCAGAAAAGAGGAACAGAAAACTTGCTCGGAAGAAGCTTGCATTCAACGAGTTGGGAATTCTGTTCGAAGAAGCACAAACAATGGCTGGGAACAATGATGAAGTGGGAAATCCACTCATGGATACAATTCTTACACCAGCATTCAACAGACCAAATTCAAGCATTGTTCATCCAGAAGTGGGTAACAACCATTGGGAGCTCAAGTCTGCCAATATTCAGTTGGTAGAGCGAGCTCAGTTTGGTGGAGAGGCTGATGAGGACCCTCACAGGTTCATTGACATATTTCTGATGATCTGTGACTCCACTAAACACCCCCAGGTGTCTAATGATGCAGTCAGGCTGAGACTGTTTCCCTTTGCTCTTAAAGGGAAAGCCTTGAATTGGTTGGAAAGGCAACCAGCAAGAAGTATTCCATCATGGGAGAGTCTATCAAACAAATTCTTTGCTGACTTCTTTTCCATGGAAAGATTTAATCAGATGGTGAATGATGTCACCAATTTCACTCAGGCTGAGGGTGAAACTACGTGTGCAGCCTGGAACCGCTTTAAAGATCTAATGAGCAGATGTCCTCATTACCCCATGACTAATGGTGATCAAGTCCGAATTTTTTTCAATGGGTGTAAACCTGAAGTTCGGATGGTGCTGAATGGTGCAGCAGGTGGTAGCATCAAATCCTTGAGAGCAAATGAGACTATGGAGTTGATAGAAAGAATGACTGCCAATGAAAATGAAGGTTTGACAGCCAAGCCTAAGAGATGGATTCTACACCTGGATAACAAAGATGCGGCTCTGGCTGAGAATAAATTGTTAGCACAACAGCTAGCAAATTTGACCTCAAGGCTGGACAAGATGCAACTTTCCACTATGCAAGCCGCAGCTGTGGTTTGTGAATATTGCAAGGGTGAGCATGAATCCAATGAATGCTCGTCTTTATTATCTTTTGACTCTCCTCAACAAGTGCAAGTGAATGGAGTATGGTATGAGCAAAGGTCTCCACCACGAAACATTCCTAGGAATCAGAATTTCCATCCTGGAAATAGCAATTTTCAGAGGAGAGGTCAAGGCACAGGTCTTGATTACAGTTCTAACAACTACTTGTAGCCTCCATTAGTTCAAGCTAAGGAACCTTCTGATTTGGAGAGGTTAGTTGGAAAAATGGCTCAACACTCCAATGCCTTCATGGAAGAGACTAGGGCCACTACTTAAAACATGAGTGCTTCTATCAGGAATTTGGAGAATCAAGTTGGCTAGCTGGCTAAGCAAGTTGCTGATAAAATTCCAGGCACTTCCTCTAGTAACACAGTTAAAAATTCCAAGGAGGATTGTATGTTTATCACAACTAGAAGTGGTAAGGTGGTAGCAGCTCCAGAAAAGCTTAAGGCTGTGGAGGAGCCAGAAAAAGAAGAGGAGATTCCTTTTGATGTCCAGACACCTATTCAGAAAGGTGAAGAAGAAGAGCCTCCTATTGTTGCTGAAAAGAAGAAGTTTGAGCTAAATCCTGAATATGTGCGAGCCATGACACCTTATCCTGAAAGATTCAAGAAGGATGCTCAAAAGCAACAGTATGGCAGATTTCTTGATATTTTCAAGAAATTACATATAAATATCACTTTTGCTGAAGCCTTGGCTGGCATGCCCAATTATGCCAAGTTTATGAAGGATCTCTTGTCAAGGAAGCACAAATTGCAGGAGTGCCAAACGGTGACACTCACTGAAGAGTGTAGTGCTATAATTACAAAGAAGTTCCCACCTAAGCGTCATGATCCAGGGAGCTTCAATATTCCTATTGAAGTTGGGAACACCAAAATTGGTAGAGCCTTATGTGATCTTGGGTCTAGTATTAATTTGATGCCCCTTTCTGTGTGTAATTCCTTGGGGATTACTGAGTTGAAACCCACTTTGGCATCTCTTCAACTTGTTGATAAGTCTGTAAGAAAGCCTAGTGGAATAATAGAAGATATTCTTGTGAAGGTGGACAAGTTCATCTTCCCTGCTGATTTTGTAGTGTTGGATATGGAAGGGGGAGCTGAGATGCCTCTTTTGCTGGGAAAACCTTTCTTAGCTACATCTCGAGCACTGATTAATGTTGAAAGTGGGAAGCTCGAGCTAAGAATGAATGATGAGACTGTTACTATTCATGTCTTTGATTCTTTAAAACAGTCTTTTCACAAAGACGATTGTTTTAGTCTTGGAGTTGTAAAGGAAGAACTAGATGTAGGGGTTGAGGTTCCTAAAAATATCAAAGATGAGGTCGAAGAAGATGGAACCCCAATAGTGGAAGTGAAGGATCTTCCTAAAAATTTAAATGATGATGTCAAAGAGGTGAGAATGCTTCAAAAGAGGCGTAATTCTATGAAGAAGAAGGAAAGGAGAAAGGAAGGGGTAAAATTCTTTGATACGAGTTGGAAGAGATACCGGGAGCTGAAATTTGACAAGAGACACCGAGACTTTGTTTCTCGGAAAAATCAAAGTTTCAAAGAATTCTTAACATGGATCCATGGTTTGGATCAAATCTGGGAATGGTGGTCCCATACATCAAGGCATCTAGTACCACCAGATCCTCCATTTGCTGAGTCATCCCACACTGCTGAGGGGATGACATGGAGGGCTGATCATATCTCCTTGCTGACGAAGATCTTGTATATTAGTTTATTTTTCTGTTTCGTATTTTTAATTACTTTGTGTTGGTATATTTTTCTCTGATGTTTTAATGTGCGCATTATAGCTTCTTCTATATGCCACTGTTTGTTCCATTGTCTAGGTTTTTCTTCCTTCTTGTGGTTTAATTATTGCTGAGGACAACATTCCTCTAAATCTGGGAATGGTAGTCTTGCACCTTAGAATTGCAATTCTTCTATCAGGGAAGATATTCTGACTCTTTTAATTTTCATATTTATTTTGTGTGCTATAAAAAAATGTGTTTTGAGTAAATTCCAGGTTTAAATGTGCTCATCTTTTAATTTACATGATTGAATTTTAGGAAATATATAATATGACAATCTGGCATAGCATTGCATAGGCATAATTGGTTTGCATGATTGATCATTTGTCTGAATTAATATTGTAAATTTTGATAATGTTTGATGTCAATTTTCTTGAGTTTGCATTGATACCATAGATGTGAGGTTTTGAGCCTAAACACTAAAATTTTTATTGAGAGGCCTCACTGTTGTAATATCTAGAACTTGATCTATTTCTCTGTTATGCATGCATTGATTGATATGATAAAGGCAATTTGTTCTTATTTGCTATTGGCCAAAATAACCCACCTGTATGAAATCTTTCCTTGCTAGCCCCCTTGAGCCTAAACTTATTTGTTGATAAATGACTTGTGGCCTGACTGATGGCTTAGCCAATATCCATATGACTTACCTTGGTTGAGATAGAATCACTGAATGTGTTGAAAATAAAGTAAAGAAATTGAGGTAAGCTCCACAAAGGTCAAGGAATTAAGGGATGAAAAATTCATATATACCCTTATAAAAAAAAGCAAGAAAAAGGAAAAGAGTAAAAGGTGGCTGGAAGGAATTAATTCTCGGAATTCTGTGGGAATGTTAGTGGAGCAAAATTCTTGAGTTGAATGTGTTAAAAGAGAAATAATATCAGTTTCAATCTCATTGTTATTTGAACTACTATCCATATTTTCCTACCTGTTACCCCGACCAAGTTACAACCTGTGAAGTCTTTTTGATCAATTGATGCATGTATTTGATTCTTCAATTTTAAGAATTTTTGAGAATATGATCAAGCATATGGTAGTGTTATAGCTTTGATTAATTGAGTGCTCATGATACCCTTAAACACTTAGTGTGAGTGAATATTATTATTATCTGTGTAAGGGGTAATCAATGTAGACTTGCATCTTTAAGAAGCTGATGACATTATTGGAAGCTGATGATATTGAGTCAGGCATGCAAGGCATATTGTTTCTGAGAGTGTCTATGAATGTTATGTTGGATTAATTGAATATTTCTTAGATTAAGTCTTTTACATTGCTGGGGACAACAACGTTTAAATCTGGGAACGGTTTGATGTGCCTTTGGCAAGTGTGGTTTTTCTGTGTTTAAATTGATAAGAATAGAGTCATAAGAGAGCAATTTAAATACATATTTGCTAATTATATTGATTCTTTGTATGTCAATAATATTCACCTTTTAGTTGTATTTTTACAGGAAAAATAAGTGAGAATTATAAAAAGCCTGTTAATGCAATTCTACACGGGTGCAGTACACTACAAGTCCCAGAAGCATGGCGCGGACCGGCACCAAACTGGCGCGAACCCGCGCCAGTTTACGAACTTTGCAGCGAAGGCACCAAAGTGGCGTGTAACAGCCCGTTGTACACCGGTATTGTTAACATTGATTATGATATTAAGCGCAGTTACAATCACAGTGATTGGGTTAATCAAATTACGGGTAAATTTTTCTTTTATCATATTCCTTTTCTTACATCAATACTTTTTCCGTAATCAATTAAAGCCACACTATAATTGTAATTGCAATTTGCGGAATCATACATTTTACTAACATCATAAATCCTTCTTTTTATTCAATTCATTTAAACTCACCATCTTACTCTCTCATTTTACCAAGTTATAGTCCTTTACGTTATCTACGCGTGGTTTCAAACCACGTACCATTTGGAGTTCTACCCATCAAGTTAAGCCCCTTTCTTTTAGTCTAGAAAAACCTGAATTTTCGAAAATTACACTGTGGTAATCGATTACCAGTGGGTGGTAATCGATTACCAGTGGGTGGTAATCGATTACCACCTGTCAAAAATGAGGCAGTAGCTAAATTTCTCAATCCTCTATTCTGGTAATCGATTACCAACTTTGGGTAATCGATTACCTCACATGGTAATCGATTACCAAAGCCCAGTAATCGATTACCAGTGAAGACAGTAGCCAATTTTGCGTCCCCTGTTGCATGGTAATCGATTACCATGCTTGGGTAATCGATTACTATGCAGCAAAATGACAGATTACAACATTTTAAGCCCCAAAAAGGTTGTGTAATCCATCCCTAACCCCTTGGTACTCCACACAACACATAATCATGTCCTAATGTAGGCTCTAGGCCCTTCCATCATGCATTTTCCTTAAATCAAACATCATTTACAAAGTCCTCAATGTAATGGCCATTTACATACAAATATGACCAAGACTTCAAGGCTATGAATGTGGCAATGGACAAGTCCCATGCTCACTCAAAATATACAGTTATCCATGTCATGAATAATCAACCATAAACAAGACTTAGTATACAATCATGAACACTACAAAAAGCATGGATATAGCATCATGCAATATGTTCATGACCTAAGTCTCAAAATGCTAATGTCATGCCATGTGCAATCCAATAGTCCTCCTCCAAAATGTCATGCAATCCCAATGCACCGCATGCCAATCCCATGTCCACTATACGGGCTTCTTGCCCGAAGCTCCTCCCGGCTCATAGTGACCTGAAATGTGGTCCCCCAAACAAGGGGTGAGATATACGGATATATCTCAGTAAACCAATGGAGCTAGAGGCTCTCTCCACTCCATGGCTCACTAAAATGTATAAATATGACATCATGTAATATGCAAGCAATACAATATCACCATCCAACTGGAGACAACCCGAGAACATCCACGCATGGATTTATGTTCAAGGACTCCATCATATAACTCCCGAGACAATCCTGGAGCTTCTCCCATGGTTGAGAAAACTCCATGGCCAACCCAACCGGAACTCCTCAGAGACCTATCCGGCGGATGTCCCACGTTTGGCTCATCCTGGTGCCGCTCCCATGAGTCGACCCCATGGCATTCCAACTGGTATTTCGCCATCGAAATGATCCAGCGGATGTCCAAACCCAACACACGTCAACTGGCCAGTGACCAAACAATTTTCACAAAATCCAAGCAATATGCATACAAGCACACCATCACACCATGTCATAACCACATAATCCAACCACAACCTTCCTCTAGGTGTGGTGGAGCACACTAGGGATTAAACCCAAGTTCCAAGGGTTTACCTCAACACGAGCAATCCGTTCCAAACGTATGCTCCAAATCAACTTTTCACAACCACGTCCGTGTGAGGCACCCTACAACAATCATCAAATCCAAATTACACCAAAACTCATTTTTCATGAAAATTCCTCAAATTTTCCTAAAGTTAAAAACCTATCTTTTTCACCAAAAATTATCATAGCATTTCTAGCTTACAAGCATGATTCTAAGGCCTTTTCATCTAATAGCATTTTTCCATTTGGGCTCTCTATCATCACACATCTAAAATTAAAGGTTTAGAGCATAAATTCCTAGATCTATGAAATCAACAACAAAAATACCACAAATATACTCACAATGTGTTGTATGTTCACCACCAAGGCTTCACTAAACCATAAGAAAACCAAAAACTCCAAGAAGCTCCAAGAACACTATGGGTCGGATCTGTTTTTGCCCAAAAAACGCAGCCAAGAGATGGATTCAAGGCTTGGGAGTGTTGCCAATGGATCTAAAAGGTTGTTTACAATAGATTTCAACACCAAAATCAAGCGATTCGGTGAAGAAATGAAGAAATGGGAAAATGATGAAGAATGGGTGTGTTTTGGTTCTTCACACAGGGGGGTGCGCGCAAGAGAGAAGAAAAAGGAAAGGAAAGGAAGAAGAAAAAGAGGTGGGGGCTAAGTGACTTCGGTCACACGGGTCCCACACGCGATCTAACTTTAATCCCGATAAAAATTCCGATCATAAATTCTTAATCTACATATTTTTCCAGTCCATGACATATTTTTCTTTCTCCAAAATATTGATAAAAATTTCACACCTATCGGTACACTCACACCACAGTATTTAACACTTAAAATCACTATTCATCAGTTTTTCCCAAATTTGCCTATTCACTCAATTTTCCGCCCTGATTCCATTTCCAGTATTACTTTTGTCATATGAAATCTCTAACTCAGTATTTAAGCCTCAGAACACACGGTTGGCAAATTACCATTTTGCCCTTTTTGCCCATTTTGGCCATAATCCTTGGATTTTCACTAATTCATCAACTTTCATTTCACATTTTAATATAAAAATTCACATTTAAATATATGAGGTGTTATATGGCGCTAAGTCGCACCAAAGTGGTGCCACTTAGCGCCACACCAAGAAGAAAATGGCAAGATTAAATGGCACAAACTAGCGCCCAAGGGTGCAAGGAAGTGGTGCCAAGTAGCGCCACAATGGCGCTTACTGGTGCCGTGTTACGAACTTTGAGTTCCGACTTTTCAAATCAGGCAGTAGCGTGGCGCTGACTTGCCCCAAACTGGCGCTAATTGGCGCCGATTTGCGGGATGAATGTACCGTGTTTCTGAAGGGAATTTTTGGAAAGAAAAGAAAATGTTATAAAAGGACATTTTTACACAATTAGGTCAGATATTCTCAAAGAGACACACATTTCGGAGGCAGATCTGGAGAGGAAGGGAGGAGAGGAGTTCTGTGGCGTTCTTCGTTCTTCATCTCGTTCTTAGTATTTTCCTTATCTTTTATTTTAGTTTATGTTAAATTTTAGATCAGCAATCATGATGTTGATTGGCTAGATCTCTTTATTATAGTCAGCGTCACGATCCATATGTGAACCCTTGATACGAAGGATTGATTTATGGTTGTTAATTTATATAATTATCTTTATCTTTACTCTGTGCGAATTTGATATTCCCTTTGTTAGAATTGATCGATCTGATAGTTGGCGATATTCTGAGGATCAAAACCCTAGATAGGAATATTGGGGTTTTGATCTTGAAAGGGGGTAAGATAACGATTTGTATGTGTGCTAGGAATAGACGTTTATATGATTGCAGATGCTTAAATTATCGCGCCCATTGCTTGATCCCATGAGAAACATTGCAAGGAATTGGGGTTCCTCATGGGGTTAAAAGGTTAACCCTGCAAGGAATTGAAGGTTAACTATTAAATTTTTTTTAGATGATAATTTATCTGAGTAATTATATAGATAATTATTGTAAATCAATCCAGAGTGAAAAACGGGGATCATTTGGTGAATGAATACTGGCTACAATGTTTTTCCTCATTCTCTTTAAAAATAAATTCTCATTTTTATTGTTTTATATCTTAAAACAAAATACAAAAAATAAGTCTTTTATTTTCATATCTCAATTTTCATCAATTTGACAATATTTGTCAAAACCCTATTTGAATTCTTCCGTTCTTTAAAGAGAAAGTTTAATTGATATTAGATCCCAATCCATGTGGAGATGAACTTTATTTATCACTTTATTACTTGTGCGATCGGTATACTTGCCGGAGAGCATCAGCATATAACATCCCGGGCGCTGACGAGGGCGGGGAGTGATCGCCGGTGCGCAAGGGCTCGGACAAGGAGTGGCTCCTGGCAGGCTTCCAGCGACGGGGGTACATGAATGAATCGAATCAACACCAGAAAGAGAGGGATTCCAAAGACTGTGCTGGTATGTGATGGTACAGTTGGGAATGACTTATAGGAATTAATTGGTACTACCTATACTAACAAGATGCGTCTACTTTTCGGTAGCCCGGAACGGAAGAACTTCACAGTTAAGCGTGCTTGACTTGGAGCAATTCTGGGATGGGTGACCTCCTGGGAAGTTTTCCCTCGAAGTGTGCGAGTGAGGACAAAGCAAGCTGAAAAGTCTCGTGTTAGTGTGTGGGGACAGTTGTTGATCCTTGCAAGTTACCAAGCGTTACAAGTGGTATCAGAGCAGTTTTGTTAGAGAGCTCTGATAATTTATAGTTGTGTTATGTGCTACATAATTGTATGTAGACTCTTATCGATTATTACATATGTGATTCCTTAGTGTGGGTCTGATAAACCCATTCCTTTGTGTTACATGTGTGGTCATCATAAGAAGCCTGCGTGGCAACCCTGGAGCACCGAATGTAAGTCATTAAGCCTGATGTTGTGGCTGCAGTGTTGACTGTTCCATGGACAAGAGATGACAGTAAGTAAAATATGACTATTAGATGACTTAAGGACAACAGACTTAAATGTGTTGCCGGACCCTTTGGGTGAAGACTAAAAAGTTATATCATAGGTAAAAATTATAAACAAACCTATGTTATGTACAGTATTAACATAAGCGAAATTGTAGTATTGTGGATAATAAAATATATATATAATGGAGATGTGTTTATAATATGAAGATGGTATTGGTAAAACTCCTATGTATATATCTGGTGTAGTAAATAATTATGTGCAGGTGGACTTGGTGAATGGACTTCATTAAGGTAAGTGACTTAGAACCTGATGGATTATTGAAAATTGTGAACATGTATGCTTAGGTAAGAGTTTGAATATTTTATGTCTGATTAGAAGTTATAAGACCTTGATAGATGGTGCACACTTGAATAAATTGAGATGGTTAATGTAGAGAAACAAGTGGAATATTTGATGTAAATCCTAAGGGGTTTAACCACTTGAAATTATTATGCTAGTGAAGTGTTAATTTGAAGAGGTATTGATATACGGGATTGAAATCCATAAAAAGGTAGTGTTGATTAAACATAGGTGAGATGAATTAATTATGTAGTATGGGTAGAAGGAAGAAATTGAGAAAATCGCTATGAATGACATAAGATAAATGTACCATGAAGGCACTATTGTAGTTAATGGATGCCGATTCAAATTGGCAGATATGTCAGTGATAAATGAATCAGACTGTTGAAATGTATAGTCATGAGTGAGACAGTAGTGAGAATTGTAAAGAAACTACGATCTTGTGGTCTATATATAGGTACTACTAATAGTAGTGTGCTTGTGAAATTATTGGTATTTGACATGGATTGATAGACAGAGTAGAGGTATTTTCAAGGTAATGAATATTCTGCAACCACCAAGGGTGGAAGTGATCAGGGAAAATTGATGTGTTACTCTATAGTATTGAGTATATGTTTATGTGAGCAATAGCAGGCAATGGGTTAGAATGGTGACATGATTTTGTGGGTTATTGTTGTACAACAATAAGGTGAGATGGTATGATTAGAGGATGAGCTAAGGTACAACCTAATGTGAAATCATGTGATTAGTGTATGAACTAAGTTACAATAAAGTGCGAAATTAAGTGGTTAGCAAAGAACTGATGTATAAAATGTTCATAGAGTGTGAAATTATGTGTTTAGCAAAAGAGCTGATGAGTAATGTCAAAATAAAAATGATAAGACTAGTTAATGAGCTGAGCTGTAAGTGTCAGTGCAAGGACTGACGAGTAGTTTTCAATGCAAGGACTGATGTAGAAATTCAGTGCAAAGACTAATGTAAATTTTCAGTGTAAGGAATGAGGTGAAGTTAGTTCTTTATGATTGGACGGAAATGTATTGAAGATCCCTGTGTGATGGGAAGTATATGTGGGAAATATGATACGTTATATTAAGAGTTGTGAGATGCGTACAGAACCTTGAGAAAAAAATTCGGATTCATGGAATAGAGATTATGTTATGAACCATGCCAGGTGAATAGTCAAAGTAAAAGAGTAAACAAAAAAGAATAACCAAGAAGAATGGTGCACCATACGTATATGTGATATGATTATTATACTACTACTATGATTATGGGGGTAGCCCCATGTGGATATACAAAACAGTTTTGTCGTTATATACGGGTATGATACAGACACCAAATGGGCTGGGTCCATATGTAATCTGATGTGTACTGGGTACACGTTGACTGTTATATACAGATGTATTAGGAATATAAATTTCTCTGTGCACAGGGTGCATGTTGTAAGACGTGATAGAATGGGTATCTCCGTGCGGATTATGTTCCCAGAGACTATTATTAGCTTATACGAGTAATATGAGACGAGGAGGTGTTCTGCATTGGTGTAACTGTTAGTATAGTAGAGATAATTGATATAAATGCACAAAGAAGAAACAGTTGGGGATGCTCCTAGCATAGGGTCAGCTGGTGGTAGGTTATCATTACGACATGAATCATATGGGTGGATTCTCTGATCGGTGGGTCATTACATCTGGGGCCCTTAGGACAGCAAGAGCTCGAGGGGTTAAACTTGAGAATGTTGTTACCCACTGTATTAGGACAGTTTTTCCATGTGATTAATGCAAGTTGTGAGGTTATATATCTGTAAATGGACAATAATATGTCAGAATTGGATCTAAGATGTGAGGCATAGGATGTAAGAGTTTCGAAAGGTGATATTGAAGCGCACTATTGTGTGTGTAAAGTAAGTCTGATGAAATAATTTTCGGCTCTAAGTGAGGTGGTAAGTTTGTTGGAATTCTTGCCTTATGATAAAAGAGATAATAGCGTGATTTAATGTTGACAGATTGAGTAAGTGTCCTTTTAGGAAGGCTAGTGACGATCAAGAGTTCAGGTTAAAACGGTGATTTATTAGCCCTAATAAAAGGTAAATTATGATGGAGTCAAGCACGAATGTGTAATAATAGTTGGAAACTGGAATTGCGATTGGTTGCCTAAAAGTTGATAGCTTGGTTTTTGCTGATAGAGTGGATTGAGTGTTACAGATTTGCATATGCCACTTATGGTGGAAAGTGTGTGGGAAATGCACAATATTGATGTTGTTTTGGTTAGGTACTAATAATGTATGGTCGAGTGCTTGTGGTAGCTTTAAATATTCTGAGAGACTGGTATACCAACCGATGGTGGATTGTAGAAGTAATGGCAATGATGAATTTAGTTTCATGTGAATTGATAATTAATTTTCAAAAATTCCTATAGGATGGGACTTGTATGTGAGAGATATGGCATTTTGAATGGTCCATCAGTTAATAGTGAAATGGGTTTGGAAATTGATTCGTTCCAAGGTGTTTGGTGGAATTTAGTAAAGTTGTAAGGAAATAGTGTTTTGGGTTTGACATCCATGATTAAATGACGAGGATTTTGAAAAAGTGGTATAAATAAGTGGAACGTATGGTTAAGTTGCAACATCGGAGTGGAATGAAAAGTTGGAAATAGTTAGTGGGTGAAAATATTAAGCATGAGGCCTTGATGTGGAGGTCATTGATGAGTGTTGTGTTTAGACTGTGAGAGGTCTAAGTATGGAGTTGAGCTGACTGAGTTGATAAAGTTGAGATGGTTAAGTTAATAAAGAGATTAACAATGAGTGTAAATTATGAATATGATTTTGTAGATGGAAAAAAATTCATGAGCGTGTTTGTGGTTGAAGGACCTTAAATGGCTAATTGGAAATATAAACTATTATGAGTATTGTTAGTTTCTTATCACAAAGATAAAGATATAGTTGTGAGTAGCTAAGAAGAGGTGAAGACACGTGACAAGGAAAAATAAAGTATATGAGTATAGAATTTAATGTGAGTCGTAATTGTAGGACACGACAAAGTGCCTTTGAAACTAGAAAGCATGTGCTTGGATGAAAGCCAAGAAAACAACGAAATGATAAGAGTAGTAACAGTAATGGAAAGAACTGGTATGTTTGGGCATGGTTGAAACTATGAGAACAGCGAAAAGAGTTAAGTATTAAAGAAAGTATGAGTTGGAAATATTCAAGGAATAATCAGTAAGTATACATGAGAACGATTAGAGCCTATTATGAAAAAGATTAGATGCTTTTGAGAACGACCATGGGTCAGAAAGATAGATAGAGATGAGAATGAAAGGAATTGATAGCGACAAATTTGTAATATTGTTATATTATTACCTAAAAATCAGCGAAAGTGCAACGGTAAACCAGAGAAAGTTTAAATTATTGTGAAAAACATAATAGACAAGTAATTGTGAAGGATCGAAGGATAATGAGTATCACAAAAAGGAGATTATGCTTGTGATAAAAGTAAAATGATAAAGATAAACATCTGAGGATTCTACTTGGGAACGTGAGGATGAGATACTCCGGTTGTATCCTGAGTTAGCGGACAAGTATGAGTTAATTTTGCGGACAAAATTCTAAAAGGTGGGGTGAATATAACACCTCGCAATTCTAAATTAAGTATTAAAATATTAAATGAGTAATTAAGTGAAGAATTAGTGAAAATCCTGAAGATTAGGCCAAAATACAAAGAAAGGGCAAAACGGTAATTCGCCATGCACACAACCCTAGGAAGATAAAGTTGAGTAGAAGGTCTTAGATGATAAAATAATGCTGGAAATGGATTCAGAATGAAAAACTGAGTGGATAGACAAGTTTTAGAAAAATTAGTGAATAGTGTTTTTCGCGGGTAAAAATATCGCGGTACGATTGCACCGTAAAACGTGTCGATTAAGTTTTGAGTTCTAGGTTTCAAATATGAGTTATAAATGGTCTATATAACTAGGAAATATGATTTCTGATAAAATTTGATGGAAATAAGTTAGTTTGGGGAAGCGAGCCAACGGCGCGCGCAACAGCTTAAAACAGTGTTTTCTCCGAACGATCGGAAAACTTCGGATTCATCTGATCAAGTATAATCAAAGGACAATGGTTAATGTTAAAAATTAGAGTTTCTAAATAGGTTGTGAACCTTTGGACGTTTAGTAAAAGTTCGAATGAATTTTAAATCGCGTGAGGTGGCGTGGGACCCACCCCACTTAAATCTCACTTAAGCCACCTCACCCCTCCACTATCCATCATCATCCCAATCTTCTTTCTCCCTCAAACCCGAGCAGCAGCCCCCCTCCCCCCATTATTGTGCAAAATTCCATTTCATCACAACTTAGTCATTTCTCCACTGAATCAATCGATTTTTGTCTTGAATCTTGATGGAAAACACCTCCTAAAGCCATTGATACCATTCTTTGGCCTTGAAACCGCGTCCTTAGAGAGATCTGGGCAAAACTCATATTAGAAATTTGGAGAGAAATTGAGGTTCATGGAGTTGTATGGTTTTCCAATGCTTGGAGGAGTATCAAGCCTTAGTTGTGAGTATGTTTCCACCCCATTTCCATGGTTTAATTGTAGATTTTATTTATGAACCCTAAACCTTGCATTGTTGATGTGTGATGTTAGAGAGCTCAAATGGAAAATGTGTATTAGATGATAATGCCTTAGAATGATGTGTTTGAGCTAGAAATGCCATGAAAATTTTAGGTGAAAAATATGGATTTTTAATGTAGTGAAATTTTTGGTTTTCATGACTTTGAACTTGGAAAATGTGTTGAGATTATAGATGAAAATAGCGCCGCAATAGCACGCAATATCGCTATTGTAGCGGGTAGCGGCCATATGCCGCAACAAAACGCACGCAACGCTACTGTTTAATGTAGCGGCAGTAGCCGTCAATAATTTACAGTAGCAGATAGCATGTTTAGTGGGGCAATTGCATGCTATAGTGAACAAGCAATGGAAAAAGAGGAATGGAGGGTATTATGGTCTAAAACTTTAATTATAAAGGTAAAATGGATTTTTTAATCTGAACCTACTTGGGCTTTATCCATTCAGCCGCTAGGGCGGCTAGGTGAATTTTTTAACCTGCCTTTCTTCTTTATCCTATTCATATTTTACCTTTGTTCTCTCTCTTCTACACTTTATGCCTTCAATCTCTTTTCTACGGATAAGCCTTTCTAGTTTCTCCCTTCAAGCTCTCTTCGGATCGATATTTAGCAACAGAGCAAGGCTTCGCTGTTTTCTGATTGTTAAGGTACTGCTATCTTTTTAATGTTTTTAATGTTTTTAATATTTTTATTATTTTATTTATAATGGGTACTGCTATCTTTTTAATGTTTTTAATATTTTTATTATTTTATTTATAATGGGTACTGCTATGTTTTAATGTTTTTAGTATTTTATTTATATATTATAATTTTATTTTACATGAACAATCTGAATATGGTATAATCATTATATTACAGAATATATTATTCATTATATATAATTTTATGTTTTCTGATTTCCTTATGTTTTTAATATTTTTATTATTTTATTTATAATGGGTACTGCTATGTTTTAATGTTTTTATTATTTTATTTATAATGGGTACTGCTATGATTTAATGTTTTTAATATTTTGTTTATATATTATAATTTTATTTTACATGAACACTCTGAATATGATATAAACAGTATATTACAGAATATATTATTCATTATATATAATTTTAAAAGGACATGGCCAGAGTATTCAGAATTGAGGTATAATATAATATATGAAAACTCCATAACATTACACGTATTTGACTTATTCAGCCCATAGCCTCCACGTTTTGTCTTGGAGCATAATATAATAATTTTTTGGGAAAATATTTTCTCCTTTTAAAGAAGAAAATTTTTCTCCTACCAAAGACACATAGCATAAGTGGGACCTACAAAATAGTGGAGAGAGAGAAAAATTCAAAGTGGGACCCACTTATGCTATGAGTTTTTGGTAGGAGAAAGATTTTCTCCTTTAAAAGGAGAAAATGTTTTCCCTAATTTTTTATACAAAAACAGCACACGCACTTGATTTCAGCCAATGGCTTCCACGTTGATTTATTCAGCCAAACAACACACGCACTTGATTTATGTTATTAATATATATATATATTATAGAATGCTGAATATATTAAAAATGTAAATATATTTTTTCTTTTCAGTTTTACTTAATAATTTATTGCATCAACATCCCCCAATGATGAGATCACTCCACCATAAAACACTGCAAACTCTGTCTCTTCTTGTGGTTTGGTGAAACCCATAGGGGAAAACCTTGATATGGCATGGAAATGGAATAGTTTGAAGGATCTCAATAATAAGAGATATGTCACCTGTGATTTTTGTTTGAAAACAACAACCGGTGGAATTACAAGGGCTAAAAGACACCAAATTGGATTGAAGGGAGATGTCAATCTTTGTAAAAAGATCCCACCCAAAATTAAGAAGATACTCAAGGAAGCCTATATTGAGAAGCAAGCTGAAAAAGATGCGTACTCGGTTGATATACATGAAGATGATGATGAGGTAGAAGAAGTGCAAGAAATTCATAACATTCGAAGTCGAAAAAGAAAAGCAACAAGTGAAGTTGTTGCTGCCAAGAGTATCAAAGGTCCCTTGGATTTACTTTTTTTCAAAAAAACCAGAAGCAAGTATCAAACTCGGAAAAGGAAAAAAGCAAACAAACATAAATGATGCTTGTGATAAAGAAGCAAGGGCTAGAACTGTTCAGTACATTGAGAGATTTCTGTGCACGAATGGAATAGCTTTTAACGTTGTACGTTCAAAAAGCTTTAAGTTGATGGTTGAAGCTATTGGGAATTATGGTCCACATCTAAAGGTTCCAAGTTTTTATGAATGCAGAGTTCCACTCCTTAAAAAGGAGTTGGATTACACAAAGGAATTGTTAAAGGATCACGAGTTACAACGAGCCGATTATGGATGTTCAATTATGTCAGACGGATGGACGGATATGAAGAATAAGACCTTGATAAATCTCTTGGTAAATTGTCCATCGGGAAGTATGTTTGTGAAGAGTGTTGATGTTTCCGCTCATGTTAAGACTGGGGAAAAGGTGTTTAAGCTTTTGGATGATTTTGTAGAAGAGATCGGTGAACAAAATGTTGTGCAAGTGGTGACGGACAATGGAAGTAATTTTGTATTGGCCGGTAAGTGATAATCTATTTATAGCTCATTTTATATTTTAATTGCTACTTTTAATTTTAATCGTTATTCATTTTAGTTTATTTAATTTGATGATCTTAGGCAAATTGTTACAAGCCAAGAAACAACATCTATTTTGGACTCCATGTGCTGCCCATTGTTTGGACTTGATGTTGGAAGACATTGGAAATATTGATAGAGTCAAAAAAACAATACTAAGAGGCATCAGTCTTGTAGGATTCATTTACAATCATTCATTAGCATTAAACACAATGAGGAAATTCACAAGCAAGACGGAATTGGTAAGGCATAGAGTCACAAGGTTTGCAATAACATTCCTCACATTGCAAAGGTTGCACAATCAAAAAAACAACCTTAGAAAGATGTTCACTTCCAATGATTGGTTGAAGTCTAAGACAGCAAAAGACCCTAAGGCAAAAAGGGCAAGCAACACTGTACTTATGCCTTCATTTTGGAATGATGTTGTTTATTCTCTTAAGGCTATAGGGCCTCTTGTCCGTGTCCTTAGACTTGTTGATAATGAGAAAAAGCCTGCAATGGGATACATATATGAAGCAATGGATAGGGCTAAAGAAGCTATTCAAAAAGCTTTCAATGGAAATGAAGACAAATAAAATGACATTTTTGCTATTATTGATAGAAGATGGGAATGTCAACTTCATCACCTATTGCGTGCTGCAGGGCATTATCTAAACCCTGAGTTTTTTTATAGCAATTCAAGAATTCATGATGACATAGAAGTGATGGCTGGACTTTATAAATGCATTGAGAGGCTGAGTACAAGTGAGCAACAAGTGGATAAGATTTCAATTGAATTGGAAGCATATAGGAAAGCCATAGGCATCTTTGGTATGAAGGCAACAATAAGACAAAGAACTAAAATGGCTCATGGTAAGTAAGAGTGCATTTTTTATCACTCTCTTAAAGGCAAAACATATAGTGATGCTAATGTGTTGTTGCAATTTGCATTACAGCTCAGTGGTAGAAGATGTATGGAACACAAGCTCCAATTTTGCAAGACCTTGCCATTAAAGTGTTAAGCTTGACATGTAGTTCATTGGGGTGTGAGCGTAACTGGAGCACTTTTGAGCATGTAAGTAAATGTTGAATGGTTAAATTTTTTATACAACTTCATATATTGATTTTGAAACTAATATTCTTTATGAAAATTTATAAAATAGATTCATTCCAAGAAGAGAAGCAGGCTTGAGCATCAAAAGTTGCAAGACTTGGTTTTTATTAAATATAACCAAGCTCTTAAACTACGTTTCGAGAGTGGTGATGTGACCAATCCCATTCTTCTAAAAGACATTGATGAGAGTAATGAATGGTTGGTTGGGAAAATGGGTGGAGATGATGAAGCTGCTGAAGATGACTTCATTTTTCATGATGATACCTTGACTTGGGGAGCTGTTGCTGATTTAAGTGGTGCAAGTGAGCCTTTAACATATACTAGGAAGCAAACAAGAATGAAGAAACAAGCTACCTCTATGCCTTCAAGCACTAAGGAAAAGGAAAAAGAAAGTGTTGATAATGAAGGTGGTGGTGATGAAGAAATAGAAGAAGAGGAAGAACAAATTTATAATTTTAGTACTAGTGACAGTGAGGATGGAGAAGACTTCTTAGAAGATGGTGGAGATGATGATTTTGCTTAGTTCCTTTCTTGATTTTGAAATAGACCATTAAAATTCGTATTTGACAATATTTAGATCCTTCCTTATGCTCCTTGATTTTTGTTAATGTAGTTCTTTTCAAGGAATTTATATTATTTCCTTTATATTCTTTGAGTCCTTGTTTGGAATGAAAGTGACAATAGAATTAATTATGAATGTATATTCTTTGAATCCTTGTTATACCGCTACCCGCTATAGCATTTTTGAGCTTGACCGCTATCGGCCGCTACCCGCTATTAATAACTATGGTTGAGATGTTATTGGTGAGTTGTTGGATGATTACATCTTGATATAATGGTATTGTGTGAGGTGTGGAAAGGTTGAAAATTGAATGAAATCTCTTGGAATCCCATAAGTACCAATTCGGCCTTTAAGGAAGTGTAGGGATTTGATGTAGTTAGTCTTGCTTGGATGATGTTTCAAGTGTTAAATGGTGTTTAGATGGGTTGTGCGGTGGTTGAAAAGAGAAAGAATCAATAAAAAGTAACAAATGGTGTTAAGGGCGATAAAGAAACATAGAGTGAATTATTAAGCAAAACGATACTTAAAAGACATAAAACGGAAAAACGGCACTTGAATTAGCCTCTTGGCAACCTAAGGATGTGTAATAAAATGAGAAAGAAAATTTAGAAAAATAAAATTGAAATTTAGCCTGGTTTGGCCGAACCTTCAAGAGGAAGGGGATGATTTTGTCATTTTTCTCATTTTGATGGAATTGTCGTGTACTGACGATTCGTACATGGTTATTGTAGGTTGCCGTACGTCGATTTGAACCCCGAACTGTGAGTCGGTGGATTGCCCTTGGTCCTGGACCAAGTGGGTTGAGGTAAGTGATTGAATCAATGCAAGTATAACTGTGAATTTCATGAATTCATATGAGTTTTGAGTAATTGGGAATGTCCTCTGTGTAGGCATTCTGTTGAGTGACAAGTTTGGAAAATAAGCTGCTGTGGAGCTAGTGAAGAGGCATACTAAGGTAATCTCTTGGTACTGGGGCTTGTTCCCCTTGTGTGTTCCACCACACCCGTTGAGGGTGATGGTAGGAAATGTATATGAGTAGTGTAGAACAGCATGAGCATGCATGCAGCATTTATGAGGGTACTTATGTACCGAGTCTCTGGCCAGTACACAGTTAGCCTTCGGGCAGTTTCGGACTTCCACTGGATAGGTCTCCGAGAGAGAGTTCCAGTTGACCTAGGGTCGCGGTGTGTGATCCGGATAGGAGCACACTAGGAATGTCTCGGGTGTATATAGATGGAAGGGGTACCTTGGTTGGATGTTCTATGAACCTTGGATGAGACCCATAGGCTTATATATGCCGAGGACGTTGCGTGGTATTGGTAGCTACCATCCCGCTTCGTCGTATTTTGTATACCGATATTCCCCAGTTTCTCTAAATCCCTTGCTATATCCCGTTTTGAGAGATGTTGTTTTATGTTATTTATATGCATCAAAGTGAGCCATTGGGCGGAGTTTTCTCCAGAAACTCTGGGTTACTGAGATATATTCGTATATTTCACCCCGTCTTGGGAGCTTTATTTCAGGAGGTGGCAATGACAGTGGAGCGGCGGGCAAGAAGCCCGTAGGATGAGTCGTGGAGGACTTACTAGTATTTTGCATTGTGGTGGCCATTTGGCCTGGGCTAGACTTAAGGCATGAACATCCCATATGTATGCAGGATGAATTTCATAGCCATATTTGTTCATGTCATTTTGCCTAAGTCTAGTTGTATATGTCATTTGAGTTTTTATGCTTCAAGATGTAACTTAAAGTTGTGAATTGTAAGTTGTAATTTAAAGTTTGAAGTTGTAAGTTGTAACATGTAAGCTAAATGTTGTAATTGTATCATGGATGCATGATGTACTATGATGGAAGGGCTTTAGGCCTATTTTAGGTTTATGATTACTTGTATGTTAAGAATTTGCATGAAAATGGACTTTGGTGATTGAAACAAGTTAAGGATTATAAAGTGAGCTATATGGTATAATAAATATAAACTGAGTTGGGTTGTAAGTGTCTCAAAGCATTTTTGGTCCTTGTGTGTGCCACCCATTGGTTATTAGGTACATTTGAGGTACTATAGAGCATTTACAAATTTGGGGATTTTAGGAAAAACAAAGGAAGCTCTCGCAAATTTTCTGTAGAATTGGCATATTTTTGACGAACTTCGGGAGAGTATACCTCCCTCCACAGAGGTCCGATAGGGACGTTCCATTCACCATTTTAAAGCTTGAGATGTCCTCTACATGGTGTTAAAATATGAGAATTTTTTGGGTTGCACGCAGCCCTGTATAAGCCTGTGAACACGGACTGTCCATAACGCACCTGTGCAGGGGCTGTTTCTGGCAGTTTTTGGGAATTTTGTTCCCACTTCGTTTCTTAGTCAAATTAAGGTTACAATATATAAAATTGAAGGTTGAAGTGTCTAGTTTGTTCTATAAAAATTTGAGAGCAATTGGATGAGTGGAATTTCTGCAGTAATTCGTGGAGTGAGTGATGTTTGGAGCTGTTTTGGGGTTGGTTGACAGTTTTGCTTGTCCAACTTCAAACGGCGATATTAGGAGCAAACGAGATCGAAATGACTCATGTGATGGCTCATTAGAAAGGTAATTAAGTCCCGTAAAAGATACTAAAAGATGAGGCGAACACGAAGAAAATTGTGAGGATAGAATTAAATATACCGAACCACGTTCGGATAGGTAAAAAACGTAACATTGAGAAATTGGCTAAGTGGGTTTATGGAACCCCTTAGTGACTTATAATAAGTAAAGTAAGTTATAAAGATAGTTTAAATAAGTATTACGCAAGAGTTTACAGTTATGGTCACAGCTTTTAATTATTACGCTTTTTATGGTTTTAAATGCTCGCGTAATAATTCAAAAAAGTTTATTCGCATTTTTATAAATGAATTGTTGTCATTGTAACTGCGCTTAATATCATCATTAATGTTAACGACCGGTGTACAACGGGCTGTTACAACAAGCAAAGAAAGTTTTGCAAAAAATTTACAGAACATTCTCCAATTCCTTCAAGAGGAAGAAACTGGAAGTTCTAAACAGAAAACAGGTTCTCCCTCTCCATCCATCTCCTCTTCAGCAGATGACTTCTACCAAAATGAAGATGATTGTTTTGGCGTAGATTTGGCAGTAGTTTGTTGAAGATGATCATTGTAGCAGAGTTGATGAAAGAATGACATGAGCATGATGTTAGCAGAAGTGACGCAATCAGAAGTGTCGGTAGGCACTATAGCAAAAAATCCTGTAACAGTTTACTGTAGCAACACGCGTCAGTTACTGTTCATTAAACCTGCGCTGTTGAAATAGTACCGGTCATGTAACTTGTAC